>SEMN01001039.1:0-120973 GCA_005408345.1 Macquaria australasica
TATGTGTATATGTGTATATATATATATGTGTGTATATATATATATGTGTATATGTGTATATATATATGTGTATATGTGTATATATATATATGTGTGTGTATATGTGTATATATATATATATGTGTATATATATATATATATATATATATATGTGTATATATATATATGTGTATATATATATATGTGTGTATATATGTATATATATATGTGTGTATATATATATATGTATATATATATCTCGGTTAATCATCAAATCATTTCAGATATACAAAAAATACTTCACATTTCTTAAAGACAGGAACATGTTTTGCAGAAGGACTATATGTGGTTTGAAGTAAATGGGCTAAAACATGTGAAACCTCTGGTTTGGTCCTTGAACAGAAAGTGTGTTTTTGATGTACTAAGTGAAGTACAGGATTACTACGATACAGCCCCAGGCTGCAGCACTGACATGTTTTAACGCCGTTAAAAGCACACACAAAAACTGCAACTGCACAGCACCCCTTTCTTTCACGCCAAAACCTTTAACCCCATGTCACCTCAAACACACACACTCCTGCCACATCAGCCCACTCCTCAAGTAACCTCATGGCCTCTGAGGCTGTCCTGTTGTCATGGCGACGAGCTCATCAGCATTCTGTGTGGTCGTTGGATGGTCAGGACCCGGGGAGAGAGGGACATATTGTTAAAGTTTGTCCTGCTGGTGACTCACACTCCTTTCTCACATTTACAAGACACATACACACACTCCTTCCCACTCTTTCCTTTCTCCAGTTTGATTGACTATCTTCTCTTTTTTCTCCGACTCTGCAATCTGGCTACACTCCATTTAAAAAGGAGAAAGTTTGGTGGGTTGTTTGTCATTATTGTTAACCTGATCAGCTGCAGTAAATGTATTCATCTGGGTTTGGGAAAGTACTATTGTTGAATCTGACATTTTTTTAAATCTGTTAAGTCATGTAAGGGCAATCAATATAAATATATTATTTATATACAGCAAATATACAGCATACTATGCTCTGTCTCTATTTTTAAGTGTAAGTCATGATTTGTGCAGCTCAAAGGGAGAATGTATGAAGGCCTGATTGTTTAGGCTTTATTATCTTGTGTATGAGGTCGGCGTTAACGTGAATACAATGGTGAAACAGCACTGAGTTTGTGTCTTCTTTTAATTGAAAAATCCTGAGCACATTTTTCTCAGTTGGACAGATTTCTGATCAACATCTTAACTTAGACCTTGGGCCCTTTTTAACAACTCAAATAAACATACTTAACATCCTTTTATCAGCTTGAACACTGTCCACCATTTTGAACTGATGACATGTTTCAGAAGTCTGCCACAGAAAATTTAGATTATTTCTGTTTGTGGTCTCAGAGAGCCCAGCTGTAAAACATGGTTAATGGATTTTCACATGATCTACTTGTGTGATTGGTGTTGGCAAAACTGTTTATACAGCATACCCCACAGAAACCCCAAAGAAGTGTGTACACACGTGTGCTGCAAGTCCCTAGTATGAAGATCCAGGAGAAACTCTCTCAGACACAGATGCAGGGGTCTGTGTCTGGAAGTCATGTTTGATTGGAATATGTTTGTTCATGCATATTCAATATAAAACATGACATATTAACTTATTTGGTGTAATAATGCTTTATGGTAATTTCTGTATTTTCTCACCATCAGAGGTGCAGGCTCAGTTTGTGGCAAAGGGAAGGGTTACCACTCCAATACTTTTCTACACAGTGGGTTTTAAAAAGGTCATAAAAACAGAAAAATATATCTACGGGAAAAATATCGGTTGGTTTTGTAATAATACTGTTTATTCACAATAAATAGTATTAAATAGATGTAAAAATCTTTTTTCAGACCGTGCTTGCTGTTGTTGGGGGGGGGGGGGGGCTTGGGGCTTTGGTGTTATGCTAATAACGTATTTGAATGTGAAATTTCTCCTGACAAAGGGGGGAAAGATGAGAGGGGGGATGGTGCACGGAGACAGAAGAAGGGAGTCAAATTGGACAACCCGCGAGACTTCGGTGGGCGTGGACACAGGCGAGGGCTTCCTGCTCGGGTGAACACGTGGTTCCGTGTCTGCTTCTCTGCTGATCTGTCAGTGTATGAAGGTTTCCAGCCCTCCTCTCACACAACACAGCAGACCTTCTCCTCTTCTTACTCCGTCCCACCCGCACCTCCACCTCCCGCTACACTTTCCTTCTTCTCTTTGCGACGGTTCTCGGGACTGCCGACAGCCAGGCCGCGGTCACTTCAACGTGTATCCGCTCACCGAGGGAGAGAGAGAGAGAGAGAGAGAGTGTGTGTGTGTGTGTGAAAGTGTGTGAGAGAGTGTGAGTGAGTGAGTGAGTGCGTGTGCGCGCACCCGCCCGCCCGCAACCGGTCCATCCGTGTTATTTCCCCCACTGTCCCGCCTCGTTAGTCGGTCATGACGCTGGAAGCGATCCGTTACCGGACCGGGTCCCTGCAGATCCTCAACCAGCTGCTGCTGCCACACCAGACCGTTTACGATGAGATCCGCTCGGTGCAGGACGCTTACGAGGCCATCAAGTCCATGAAGGTAATAGAGCTCCTTTCTCTTCCTCCACCCCTTCTCACTACGGGCTTTCTCTCCCACTTCCCTGCCGACCCGCATGTCCGCTGCATGCGCATTTATTCCCGTCGTGCATGTTTTTTTTTCTTCTCGGGTCTTTTGTGCTCCCACCGCTGCACGCATGTGTTGCCGTGTGCTCGGCGCCGTGTTCCCGCTGTCGGCCTGTATTTTTGTTTTGGATGCACCTGCAGCACCCGCCAGCTACCCACAACTCCCCGATTGTCTACCTCTTCCAAAACCGTCCTTTTATATATAGTTTTCACGTTATCATGTGCACGCGCGACAAACTAGGTATCTGCACACAGCCACCCACCCATGAAATATGCCCCCCTCCTCCTCTTTCTTTGGGAGAGATTGTTGATGAATTATTAATGACCTTTGCCAGGGTTTTTTGTTCGCGTTTTGGTCTTGTGCTGCACTCAGTGACACCTCCAGCTCATCTCTCCCTCCGTACCTGAAGCCCTGACACAGAGAGGCGTTCAGATAGTTCCATGTTGTTCAAGTTCTGTAACAGCTGGGAACATTTCTAGATGTTTACTTATTAGGGCCGAGCAGATATTCAGTCTTTTGTCTTCCCACACACACACACAGCAGCTACACGTTTGATCCTGTGTGTGTGTGTGTGTGTGTGTGTGTCAGAGTGAAGGAATGTACCATAAGCAGAGAGGGTGATGTCATGATAATGGAGTCTAATGGTAGAGAGAAATGACTCCAAGACAGATGATGTTTCAGTGAACGCTGTCGTGACAACTTTTGCCTCAGTGATCACCCACTTCCACCCCTGTGGTGGAAAGAGATTAATAATCCTCATGAAACCTGGGAGAGAGCTGTTGAAAGTTGGCATAGAAACCAAAGATGAGGACCATGATGTGATGCTGACTTTCCTCTTCTTCCTCTTCCAGGTGCGGGGCGCCCCGGCCATCGCCATCGTCGGCTGCCTCAGCCTGGCGGTGGAGTTGCGGGCAGGCGTTGGGGGCGATGACCCTGTGACCTTCATCAGGGAGTCTTTGTGTCACCTGACCTCAGCCCGGCCCACCGCCGTCAACATGGGCCGCGCCGCCCGCGAGCTGATGGAGTTTGCAGAGAACGAGAGCATGGAGAAGAACGCGGAGCAGCTCAGAGAAAGGTGGGCTGTTCAGAGGGAGGTGACGGCCTCAGAGCGTTGTCAGTTGGTGTGTGGTCATTTGAGCCATTGAAGCACAGATTAAAGGATAGATTTACGTACACTTCTGTCTTAAACCAACACTCACAGATCCCTCCCTAATGCCATTTTAATGTAAGCGATGGACAAAATTCACAGACCTTGTTCCATGAAAAACCGCATTTCAAAGTTCAGCCAAAGCTATTGTGCTTCAGCAGTTTGATTTAGTCAAATCAAATGGTTGTCGTGTGTATGCTACAATATTCTCTCTTTTTGTTACTGTCCCTCCACTGGAGCTCAGCAAGGAAACCCTGCCTGGGAAAACAAAAAGAGGAAATTTTGCACTAAAATGACAGTAACTATGGAAGATAACCACTTGATTTGTCCAGCTCAGACTGCTGGAGCCTCATATTAGCTTTGAAAAAACATTTAAAATGCATTTTTTGCACAGAACAAAGACTGTGGATTTTATCCCTAACATTTACATTGAATTCACTTTTGGACGGGATCTCTTCAGGGCCAGTATGGACAGGAGGAATGATTTAAGTTTTTAGGTAGGCAAAAAAATGTGAACCTATCCTTTAATTGCAGGTTTGTGTTTACATGGGGCATATGACTAAATGTTTTGTTTGTGTTTTCATAGTGGGTTAATATGTGCCCTGTTCAAATCCATTTTTTTAATTTAAGATCCACCCCACTTTTCTGTTTTTCTCATCATACTGATCATCTCTGACCAAAGTCTTTGACAGTCTTTTCGACTTTTGGTTTGCTTCCCTGTGTGCATGGCAGTCTAATTTAGTTTCAGCCTGTAATTTAGTTAAAGGTGCCCTTTTGAGTTTTTGATCACTAGTTGCACCATGGAGCCTGTTTTGTTTGTTCCAACGCATGAGGACGCACGTGCACGCGGGTGACACATTCTTCCCAAAGGTTTCACACTATTACTGGTCTACTGGTGGCAGTTATATGCCAAAAATACAGCAGCATTGTGCCAACAAAGGCAGGGAAGAAGACTGTTAGCAAGTAAACATTGATGTAAACAATGATGGCTTCAAACTTTACACAAAAACCGCCGTTGCAAGAATTTTATGAGGAAGAAAATGCATTTGCATTTAAAAAATATTTGTTTAACCTCAAGGACACAAACGCTGCGTTTTGTTAACAGAAACATTGTGGAGAAAACGCCACAGGTCGCCTTTTAAGGCAAATGGACACTCCGTCTGCAGACAATGAGCATATTGGTTGTTTGCTCTGTCATATTAGTAAAAACTTGTACTGTGAATTGAAATGATCTAGATTTATGCTTTTCTTGTGCACCTTTGAAGCCAAGTTAGTTGCTGCTATAGCACATCTTCATTCAACACCAGCTGCAGGTGTCTCTTTGAAAAAGTTGTGAACGTTCACACATAATGTGAAAATTGGGAAGCCTGTATACTATACATGTCATTGGAGATTAATTGTCAGTGTGAAAAAGAAACAACCTGAGTAGCACAGGAAAGAACATATGTGAAGGGTTAGTGTTGTCGATGTTAGTGTTGATGGAAAAGTAGGATCCAGATGGATAGTGGCTGTCACATTAGGACAATACACCACATTTTGGGTAGAGATGCACTGATCCAATATGCCGGACGGATATCGGCTCAAATACTGACCAGATTGGGTATCGACCAGATGAGACCAATTCTCAATGTCATTATAAAAGTCAGTGTTTCTGATATCAGTTACAGTCATTCAGTCACGGTGGGCACTCGACTCCACGCCACATAATCCCTGCCCTCATGTTACCTCACATAACAACGATTTAGTTCCACGCTGAGAGCTTTTAAAATTGGGGAAAAGAAAACGCTGGTCTCGGAGCGGGAATCTATCAACAGATACCCTGAGTTGAGGGATCAGAATTGGTATCAGGAAAGAAAAAGTTGGGTCGATGCTTCCCTTTTTTTGGGCAATTTAAAACTACTAGAAACTCCCTTTCCTCTTATCATAGGCAGCATATTTGGTGTTGGGTGATGAATCTGTGTAACTAAAAATTACAGTGCAGCAGAGGCGGATGGGTCATGTTAATTGTTCTGAGTTAATTATGTTTCACTCTGAATCTCTAATATACTACAGGCAATATAACAGAGGATGCATGTTTATATATAACATAGTTTGTGCCGACGAGTGATACTAGAGCAGTGGGGTGAAAGACCTAGAGGGGGACACATGGATGATTTTTGGTTCTTGAAACTTGGTGCGAGTTGAACTGTGGGCCATTCTCCAAAAGTGTTGTGTATACTTTATAAAACACTGGCTACAATTAGAGTCTATGGAGCAAGAATAACGGACTGATACTGTAAGTGCACGAAAGATGAGGACATGAGGAAAAATGTGATACAGCTACGGTAGTAGGAGGGATAACGTAAAAACCTAACATGAAGAAAAAGATATGACAGAGAAATCAAGAAAAAGATACAGAGAAACTGAAGTCAGGGCAAACAGAAACATGCAGGCATATTGTAACTGCAGACTTGATGGACACATTAAGTCCACAGTGGCGGATGGAGCCTCTTCTCAATTATCACCTCTTGTGGCCCCCCTCCTACAGTGTAATTGCCTGGATCGAAGACATGCTGGAGCGTGACGTCAATGACAACAAGAAGATCGGTAACTATGGCGCCCAGCACATCCTGTCTGGTGTCCCGAGGGACTCCGTGACCATCCTCACACACTGCAACACTGGTTCGCTGGCTACAGCTGGATACGGGACTGCACTCGGTAAGACTGGAGCCGCGTGTGTGAATGAGGAAAGGGGGTAATTTGTTAAAATATTTATGGCACTGTAACTGTAACCATGACTCTGTGTAGGTGTGGTGCGAAGCCTCCACGCGCTGGGCAGGCTGAAGCGTGTCTACTGCACAGAGACGAGGCCGTACAACCAAGGATCCAGACTGACGGCGTATGAGGCGGTATCAGAGGGAATCCCTGCTACGCTTATTACAGACAGCATGGCAGCCCTCACCATGAGAGAAATGGCCATCACAGGTGTGTGAGTGTGTGTGGTATTATGACTCTTTTTTCCTTTTGTTCAAACTGTCCTCAGCACTCAGCACTTACTTTCTTTCCATTGTGTTCTCCCTCTCAGCTGTGGTGGTGGGTGCAGACAGGGTGGTTGCCAATGGTGACACAGCCAACAAGGTGGGAACGTACCAGCTGGCCATCGCCGCAAAGCACCATGGGATTCCCTTCTATGTGGCCGCACCCAGCACGTCGTGCGACTTGAGCCTGGAGAGCGGCAGGGACATCATCATCGAAGTGCGCCCCCCTGAGGAACTCACCAGTATAAACGGAGTCCCCATTGCCGCCCCGGGTAAGAAGTGTGGGAAGGTGGGGGGGTCAGAAATGTGAGTTCAGTAGAGGACTGAGAGCGACAGGAAAACATCAGACTTGGAGAGATGGATGAGTGTGGACCAGTTCCAATGTCTTCCCTAAGCCCTAAGCACTGAACCCTCACAGACTTTAATTGACGTCACATGCGGTCTAAGTGCCAGAGTGAAAGAAGGTGCATGGGCTCCAAATGCTGTATGAAGAACGGGACAGCACTTAGTAAAATCACGTTACCTGTACGAAGGCATTTTTGTGGCCAGTTAAGCGTGAGGCTCCGCTTTCACAAAGAGCTTGCTGCTATCTGCTGTAAACTTGTTCTTGAGAGCTCTTTCAGTGTTTTGTTTGGGGGGGATTTACTCTGCTGTCGTTGCTTTTGTTGGTTTGTGTTTTTTGGGCTTTTTTTACACCTTAATTAGACAATTACAGTAGAGAGATGACAAGAAATTAGGGGAGAAAGAGATGGGGAATGACATTCAACAAAGGTCCCAGGCCAGATTCAAACTAGAAATGTTGCATTGTCAGCACCTTTAAACCCCTAGGCCATCAGGGCGTCCCCTGCCATTGTTTTTAACATTGGAATTGTGGGTAATTCCCCCAAGGAAGTCTGCAGACTTGCAAAATGTGTTCAGAAAGGTATGTTTTTTTTTTTTAAGCCCTCAGGTTTCACAACTCGACAGTCCCGAGTCTGTATAGACTTGTGCACCAAAGTCTATGAGTCCGTAAGATCGGACATTGGAAGTGTGTTTTAGGTGAGTTTGTTAGAGCGAAATTGAGTCATTTGATCTCTAATTACGTGCCAGAGCAGAGAGGTGCTCGGTGACATCACAGTAATTAAAGCACACTCATTTAATGAGCTCACTGGCCCCTGGAGAGGAGGATGTGTGCTTGTACATTACGTTTCCCTCTCTTTAACTTTCCTCTCACACTCTCCTCTGGTCCTTCCTGTAAACAGCATTTTACAGTACAGTTATAAGGCTGCCATTATTTTAAATATTTCTTTACAGTCAACAAATTCCATTAAAACACCAAAACCGGCAATGAACCGATTGTACTGACAAGTATTACCTGTGTAGCCAAAGCCTGATGTAGCTTATTCCTCTGCCAGAGTTTCTTTGTTTTTTAAAATCACATCAATGTAACGCCCATTTGCATTGGGGGACACGTTCCGTCATTACCATGACCAAAAAAGCACTGTAGTTTATTTAGTGTCAATACCGCACACACCGTCCTGCTGCTGTAAATACTCACTAGAGCACCAAATGTCGATTCATATGTGACTGAAAGTGGTGTTACTCACTTCTGTTTGAGTAATTCGCTAAAAACTACAGTGCCCAGCTGGTTTAGGAAACGGAGCCTTTTTTAAATATGAAACTATATATAAGTGACCCGTTTTTTAAAGATTTACGTCTGTGGAGCAATGGAGTCGGAAAGTACTGAGGGAGAGACTAGGGCAGTTGTTCCTGACCTGGGGATCAGGATCCCCCTGCAGGTTCGCAAGATCCAAGGGGTCATGAGATGACTAACGGGATAGCAGAAAATCCCAAACATATTCTGTTACACACGTTTCAGACTTTTCTTCTATAATCATTGCTATTTTCTTAGGATTCTTAGTATATTTTTTTTGTATTTCAAATAATATGAAAAGAGAGTCACTCACGTTACAGTGCAGAGTACAGTACAATACATACTGTAATAAACCTATGACAAGGGGTCATATGTAGAATATTTAGCTTCAAGTAACGAATAAACAACTGAAATAGCTAGCTAAAAGTAATAGATTACTGGTGAATTAGCTAAAAATAATGGATAATTTGTCAAAATAATTTGCTAAAAGTATTGAATAAACAGTTAAAATAGTTATCTAAAAGTAACGGACGAACAGTTGAAATGGTTATCTAAAAGTAATGCATAAATGTTTGAAATAAATGGCAGTGTTGATGATGGGGTACTTAAGTTAATCTGACATGGCTGTGGGGGTACACCTGATAAAAAAACAGTGATCTAGAGTATCAACCAACTTATTCTTTAACCGTGTCACTCATTCCTAACTGTTCACTGCAGGTATCGAGGTGTGGAACCCAGCGTTCGACGTGACCCCCCACCAGCTCATCACAGGAGGCATCATCACAGAGCTGGGAGTCTTCCTCCCCTCTGAGCTCCAGGCGGCACTCACTGGCCGCCTCACCGCTCTCTAGAGTCACTCAGCCCCTCCTGCTGGTCCGTGTGTGCCACTGCACCTTAACATCACACACTCAAAGACACTGTCATTTCATTACAGAACACACACACACACAGTCATAGTTGTGGTTTAATTTAATTTTGGCCAACGCACAATCACTGTTACATGTCAGTGGTGCACACATGAAGACAAAATGTTCTTCAGTCTCTCACTCACCCACACACACACACACACACACACACACAGTCACTGCAGGGAGTCGAGCAGACACGTGCAGCCTCCCCTTTCTTTTATGTCCCTCATCATTTTCTGTGGTCTCTCCATCTTCCAGTTTTCCATTACGTCTTTCATTCTCTCTTTCCGCCTCCTTCTGAATGGCTTCTGCGACAAGGAATAGCGCTCAGCTGGACTCAGTCCCATAAAATCTATTTGGCAAACAATTTTTATGAGTCGTTACTGAGGTAATTTTTCAGGGCTTCTTCAGCTGCAAACAAAACAACTTCCAAAAAGTCTAAATGGCATGACTGATTTTTTTTAATTTCAAAGAGGTGTTTTTTTATCAGCCATGGTTTCTAAAATGCTGCTACCCACTTGTAAATATATATATCCTTGCTGGTAGTGTGTACATATGTAGAAAACTAACCCCTGCTAGTAAAAGGTACTGCTGTTTTAACCAAATATGTGGTTATTTAAAATTTAAGTTGACATCGAAAATGTTATATTAACATTTAATTTCTATCGTTCTGTGTAGAAACCTTTCGTAGAGGGATAATCCAATAGCTCTTAGATTTTCACACCCAGAATGTTTTAGTGATATGGAAAATCGTATATCACGCTCACTTTTTACCCTGTGCGGCGCAGTTTTGAACAAGTGGAATTTCTTGATCGGCCCTCGTTAGTCAGCTGAAGCCTATGACAATACATGGCTGTATTTATACCTCACTCCTTGTTTGCATCTTGCTATTCCCAGTTGTACTGTATCATACCACACTTCTAATATAATAATGTACTTATATATATGTAACCATACTTATTTCACCACCATACAAATATTCACCGTACTGCACAGGACGCTCTCTGTAAGAATGGAACATTTTAAAAAGGCAAATTGTGTCATTTTTGCCATAACAGCATTTGCTGTGAGCTCAGAGGTCTGTTATGCTGTTGTATTTCTGTAATACAGGCATCACTATTAAAGGAATAGTTCACCCCAAAATGTAGGTCTGCTCACTTGCATGTCAGTCAAGACTTTACTAATGTTTGTGCAACCACAAAATACCTCTGTGGCTTCTTGTTCCTATAAGTCAGGCTTATCCCAAATAATTTTTAAATTACAGGTCAATGTTTTACTGCCTAGAAAAATGTAAAAAATGTAACATTTCTGTTTCCTAAAGCACTAGATCAGCATCAGAAAAATACAAGAAAAGCTAAATATTTTTGTCTTTAAAGCTGCACAAATCAATATTCTTATATTAACAATGGAAAAAAATGACTACATATGTGACAAGAGAGAACTATCACTCAACTCTTCAGTTCCTGTCAGCTCTACAGAGTGTTTTAGCTTCTTTCAGCTCATTGTTTTGGTTTCACAACCCACAACTTTACTGTTTTAGTTCACTCTCACTGCCCCACCTTTTTTTTTTTTTTTTTTTTTTTTTTTTTTTATTTAAGTCACAAAAGGCAGGTGTTTTCAGTGAAAAAGCTCTGGTATACCCACCATACACTACCGGCTCAGCACCAAACAGCAGACAGACACAGTTAGTGACTCGTTTGTGAACATAGTGGAGCATTTAGCAGCTAAAGAGACAGATATTTCCCTCAGGAGTTGGTGGAAACCAAAAGGGAGCTGAATTGAGAGAAAATATTGGACTTACATTTGTCAGTTGGACACAAACATGACTCCAAATGAATGATTATGTTGCTCTGTGTCCACAGGATGTGTAAAAAAGCAACTGTGTGCTAACATGTCTGCCTAACAACTTTACAAGGTTGCGTTGTGTTTACAGCTTGTTGCGCTGCCCCCAAGTGGCCAAAAAAATGAATTAATACAGATTTAAAGACCCACAGTGTTGATGTCATGCAGGTGTTTGAAGGTGTTTTAGAAAAACATTATTTTACTGTATAGATTTGTTAAAAGGAGGTTTTAACTTCAGTCTAAGAGGAAAATATGAAGCCAACTAGTTTGGCCATACACACTTCAGAGTTAATCAAAAGTGAGCAGAAGATGAAGATATTTTGGGGTGAACTATTACTTTTAAGATTGCGGGGCTCTTATCCATACTGCAGTATCTGTCTGCAGAAAGCTCTGCAACACAACGCGATACCACCAACAATCAGAATGTAATCAACTCCGATGAACTTGCTTTTGTTAGGGGCTGTGATCAGGACAGACTTCAGACACTCAGTCACTGCTTGCCTTTGTGCTCTGTTCACAATGTGTTTCGACTGTCTGGATTCATCGTTCCTCGTAACTGAAATGGTGTTTTACTCCAGGCTGACTTACAGCCCATCAAACTACTCCATGAGTTCAGGGCCATGGCGTTTGAAGACCGGTAGACATTAAGGACTACACAAAGGGTTTTCTCCATAGTTACTGGCTGATATTTCTAGCCCTGTCAGCCACGAGTTTGTCTCTTCTTGATCCGGTAGATGGCAGAAGAGGATTGTAGAGCAGAAATTGTTGCATTCAATTTTCAGAAGTAGACTGAACTAAATGTAAAAAAATAATGTTGGAGATTATTTGATTCGTCTAGTGCAGAAACGATAACATAAAAACGAAACATAAAAATAATCAGTGACTGTTTTCATAATATATTAATCATTGGAAGTGATTTGTATTTAAGCAAAAATGCCAAAAATGTACCGGTTCCAGCTTCAGAAATGTTTTGGACTGTTGGTCGGACATAAGCTAATTTGTAGACGTCACCTTGGGTTTTGGGAAATTGTGAACATTATAAACTATTTTCTGATCAAAAATTGAAAAAAGAATTGATGAATTAATTGATGAGCCCAACCCTCATCATGCGCCTATAATGACTCTTGAGTTTAAAAATGACATTGCAGCAACCAGTTTTAAAACCTGACAGCGACCCAGTATTTACCCGTAACCAGAAAACTGTTATTGATTGTTAAAACGCAGATTGAACCTATGTTCAGTATCCCATGTCATTCCCAGGTTTTGTGTATGAAAGGTGAGTAACTGAGTTACTGCAGTTTTGTCACCTGGCCGGTGATCCTACAGTGTGTTTGTTCATTTAAGAGGCTCCATAGAAGTCCCAGATATCTCCATCTATATGGGACACACCTACTTGCTGTACTGAATGTCACAGGGCCAGACTCGGGGCCCACACTGCTCACTGCCTTACAAGTGCAGCACCAATACAGCTCGCTGATGTGAGCTGGCATCAGCCCCTCAGTCCTTCCTTCACCCTGGTTTAAGTCATGTAGCTAGACCGCCATCTCATCAAGCTCACAGATATCTGGAGATAATCTCATTGATAAACCTACGATAACGAGACTCCTGAGGCAGCCATTTGATTCGCTGAGTCTGAAAAATTGCCCTCAGAAACTACCACTGCACACTGTGTCTCCAGCCTTTTGTGAATCAGTTCACGCGCTCTAGTATCCTGCTTATGTGTTGTGCGTGTAAACATCATATCCTGGTTTAGATAAGATCAGCCCTAGATAAGCCCTTATCCCGGTTTTTAGAAACCTGAATTTGGTAGCTGGAGTATCTTAATGGAAACCAGGATCATGTGACGTGAAAACACCTGATCCAGGTTTCTGATCATTTCATTGTCCGTCACTGGTGATCAGATGGAGAAGCTAAATCTAACAAAGTGGTAAATACGACAGAGTTTAGACAGCCAGAAACCAAACTGTCTTCATCCTCGACCTCAACCCATGCATTCTTCTTCCTTCCTTGTCAAAAACTGGCGCCTACGTGACCCACAATGCAACTAAACCGCAGACAGTTTGGAAATGAGCAGCTGAGATGTTGAGGAATCATGAAGATGATCAGAAACCTGGATACTGTTATGATCGTGTTTACATGGATATGACTGACCAGGTTTCTCATTATTCCACGTATGCATCATATTCGGAAAAGAATCAAAACCACAATGAGACTCAAAACCGCAATACTAATGTGGATGTAAACATACTCGCTGACTCTTTTGTGCTTGAATTTCTGGGTGAGCTTGATGAGACAGAGGTCAGAGGTCTGGCTACATAATACGCTAGTCTACCGTTTTAACACCCCTTCTGACCTCACACGCTGCCCTTGTGGACTTTCTTTCACTTCATTCATTTAAACTGGTGACAAATACACAATGTTACCTACTCTACAGGACCCCTGAGAGATCCAGAGAAAACACCCTAAAAAGCTTAATGTCAATAATAATATTAATTGCAGTATCCATATTGTCATTGTCCATCTCTTGCTGTAATATAAGCTCACTTCTTCCTTCATTTTCATCTTCCTCCTCCTGTTTGTCCTCTGTCTACCCACCACACCTCAACTCACAAAGATGCTGTTAGGTCACACACAAGCATAAAAGACACTTGTGTATTTGAATTTTCTTTCTTTTGTTTTGTACAGTTTAAGACATCACATGTTTGGGGGCAAATTTAGACAATGTTCCAGACATATGTAGCAACTGTCAGACTGTGGCTGTCGGATCCGCCACCTATTATTTCTTAATTCTATTATCTTTAAGAGGTACAAGATTTTTGTTTGTCTGTACATCATGATTATAACTGTTTGGCTGTGGTTTGTTGTTTTATTTCATGACATTGTGATTCCTAGTGACTAGGCCATTAGTACACCACACTGAGGAGGCCTCCTCAACCATACACACTACCTCTCCGTCTGCCTACACGGACTCAAACACTGAAATGCATGAACACAAGCACTCAACGTGCCAGGCTGCAGCAGAGCAGATTGACAGATTGCAGAAAAAGAATCTGGACTAAAATTATCCACATCTCGCTAATGTTTGTATCTTGAACCCAAAGTGACAAATAGTTTGTGGCGGTGCTTTTAGTTTGACGAAGTAGCCTACATTCAGGCTGGTGTGTTATGTTGGGTTGCAGCTGAATTATTTCTGCATTACGCTATGTTTTTTACACCATGCTTTTGAAGCAGCAGCAATATAGTGCTGTATTTAAGGAGATGTTCCGCCAACCTCCCCTCGAGACGCCCAACACATGCCTAATAATAATAATAATAATAATAATAATCAGGTGCCAAAATTCAGCGCTGCTTGCCACGTATTTTCCGCATTGATTTGACTAATCAAAGCAGGTGCTTGTGTATTCTCAATGATTAGTATGGCCTGCAATTACCATGGAAGGAGTGTTGTTCAGATGGCCTCTTTAAGTGCAAGTATGTTATTGTTGTTATTGATAATCACTTGATCTGGGTTTATTTTGTAACGTGGAAATGGTTCAGAACTGGATTTTTTTTATATATATGTATATGAATATAATGCTGTCATATAATGCTGTCATGAATTAAGAGATTTCTCTTTCACATCAATACAGTAAAAAGAATAAAACCACAGTGAAATGAGATTTGTTTTTGTCTGAATCAAACACCGCGTCACTGAGACTCCTGAAGGTGGCGGTAATGCAACAACGGGGAATGAAAAGGCACGAAGAAGAAGAAGAAGAAGGGCGCTTTGTGTATTTCCGGTTAGCAAAAATGGCTCAAGGTACAAAGAAGTTTAAAGCTCAGCGGCCAGGAGGCTCAAAGAAACCCCAACAAAACAAACAGAAAGGACCGAAGAAAGGAGGTAGTAATTCAAAACCTTACCTCTTATCCAATGAGTTGCTGAAACGGGCGTGGAAACCGTGTTAACGTGTGACCTGAACACGCTGTTAACGTGACTCGTGTTTTAAAGTTTGCAGCAGAAATGATCAGGACATGGCTTGATCACAGCTGTGCTCCTTACTCGACAATATTGTGTTAAGCTAGGTACTAAGTGAATTACCTAGCTGTGCTTTTATATAAACGGCTGTTTAAAGGAAACCACTGAATGCTGTTTGCCTGTGTGTGTGTGTGTGTGTGTGTGTGTGTGATGGTGTTTTTAATGTCAAAGGTAATGTTAATATGACTAGTTTACTCTTATTATTGTATTCTGTCCAACCTCAGCAGTGAAGGTAGACTAAATATTATGAGCGAACACTGCAGCCTCCGAAATGACCACAGAAGATTTATTACAGTAGTAGACTAAGTTCATTTAAGCTCAATATACCCAGTAAAGTGGCCACTGGGTAGATCAGTCTTTAAATATTGAGCCAGGGCAATATGTGGCCAACGTTACATGGAAACTTCAAATTTATCACAACGACGACGACACTATTAAAGACGAGCACAATTTACTAAGCAAGAAATGCTGTCTTCTGGTAATGCAGGCAGTTCACCATTCACTGTATTTTTGGCATTTCAGCCAGACTTTCAAACTCTGTGTTTATTATTTAATTTGATAAACTGTTGGTAAAAGCATTTGGAAATTTGACAATGATATTGTTTTTCCCCCTCCTTTTCCAAAGGCCGGATAATTGCGCCTAAGAAGGCTCAAGTGGTTCAGCAGCAGAAGCTGAAGAAGGTGAGGACACGTCTAACAGAAAGTGACAGTTTGTCTCAGCCCAGCTCCTAAAATCTGATAGAAGAATTTAACAGCGAATACATCACTGAGCTTGACTGATTAATTAAATTTAACATGACCCCCCCCTGCTGTTTCCTGAAGGGTCTAGAGGTTGCCATCAGGAGCAGGATTGAGCAGGAAGTGACCCAAAAGGCAAGCTCATCCCTCCACAAGCCACTGAGTGTGGTTAAAGGGCCAGGTAAAGGCAACCCAGGAGCAGCCCGTCCAGGAACCAGCTCCAAATAGGACCTGACGCACAACCGCACACCTACAGACCTGAGGCTGAATGTGCTAAACTTAAGGACTTAGTCATGGGGCCAGTGACCTACATTGACCCCATGACTCAGATTTAACATACATGACAGTTGTCCTGTTGTTTTTGACTCCCGAATGTTTATAGTCAGGGCCCTTCTTGTAGAGATGCCAATCATTAGTTTTTCAATTTACAAAGAAATGTATAAAATAAGAGAACAGACATATGATATGCATCACTGGGCCATGGAAATGACATAAACCTCCAGTAGGGGGCACCACAGGACTTTGACTCTCATGGAGTTTCTGATTTGTTTGCTGAAAAATCCTGATAGAAAATGGAAAGAACATAAGAAACCATGATTTGATATGACCTTTGGGTTGTACCAACCTAAAAAACGGCGTGAAGTTATATGATTGTACAGAAAACAATTTATAATCAGAGTAAAAGTGGGGAGAAAATGGCTTGACATAATGTTTGAAGTAAGTAAGTTTCAGGGGCCTGTCAATCTCTGTAATTATGATCATTGATTACTGTGGAAACTTAGCAGCAGAAAAAGTAAAAGCATTCAACTAAAATATGAATCTTGCATCTGTCACCGTAAATATTTTATTGGTATTGAATCCCTAGGAATATGACCGGGAAATACAGCATGGATGAAGGATTTTAGAATAACAAAACTTCAGCTAAATCAAAACTCAGGGAAGTGCTATAGCACATGGACAGTGTTGACAATCACAGTTGGCTTCTTTCCCACATACACCCCTGTGCTCCCACAGCCAGTCTCTTTACTGAGTATCAGTGAGAAAGAGGCACAAATGGTAAAAGAGTGTTTACACTGTAGGATTCAGAAATGATTTGGAGTGGATTAATATCCACAGAACTGGCCACCTGCAATAGTCAGACCATCAGTCAGACCAAGTGTGGTGTAACAAGAGAGCATTGTTGTCGGACTTTATGTTGGACAGTTTTTTCAAAAAAGGATAAAAATTGATGCAGCAGAACCGGAGATGCTGTGTTTTAATTCCACACATTCTTCTTCCTTGTCAAAATCTGGCTCCTACATCACCCACAATGCAACTCTGCCGCCGACAGCTAGGTCAGAGACTCGGACAGCTAATATAGCCTCGCGCTACTAGCCTCAAGCAGAGATGAAGAACGGGCTAGAGAGGTCTGGTGAGCTCACTGCTTTCACTCCACATCCCCAGATTTATTTTAATTTGAACTTAACTTGTAGTCTTCAGCCCCAACTGACACTGACTCAAGTGACATCACTTGAGGCAGTTTATCAAATTTTGCACCGCTCTCTCTGGTGCCACAAAAGGCTTTGTACAACTATTTTGTTTAACTTTAATGTTTAAAATTTCCCTTTAATGTATGTGAATTCTTGAATTAACCAGAGCATTGCGACTAGGCAGCCCTACTGTACGTTACCATAGCGATGCACCATTGCACCCTGCTTTAAAGTAATGTTAAGCCTCTATTATATTGGACTATAAAACCAAGATGAAGCCGTTTAGCTGAGGCATGCCCCAGGTTGTTTGCCTTTAATAAACACCATCATCTAAGGAGGTGGGCCTGAATTTTCTTAATTTAGCAACAGAGCAGCACTGTGACATTAGTGATAAGGCTGAACACTGTTTGAACCGTTTTAATGTCAACATGTGCTCTAAAGCAGCCTGTGATAAAACAAGGTTGGCAAGCTTCTATATGAAAACAGAGTTTATATAAAGTTTGTATGTTAAAAATACTGATGTCATTAAATACCACGTACTTTCTCTTTTATGAGGTATTTATTTAAATCCTTTGTGGATGTAACACATGGAACACAGTCCAGAGGTACAATGTAGTTGCATCTACATTTAAGCTTCAAAATTGAGGTCTTTATGTGAGACTTTTTAACTATGTCGACAACTCGGTGTCATAACAATAACAGCATGCATTAAGCATACAGTCCACAAGCAGCACTACCATATGGAAAACAATCACAAAACAAGCTAGTTGTTAAAATAACTGGTGAAATACAATCAACATGTCAAGCAGTACAGGTTCATCAGTAGTTATTTCTAAAGCAGGTCTGTGGTAATGAACAGTGTATGTTTAGAAAGCCTTAATGGCCTCCATGCAGTGAGTGGAGCGCAGGAACCTGGGGAAGGAGTCTTTGGCCATCAAACTGTAGATCCTCTGCTGAGCCTCGTTGAATGTGTTGGCACACAGAGAGTCCATCACACTCAGCAGAGCCTCTCGGGTCTCAGCGTCCAAGTTTACCTGAGGGGAAAACAGATTATCAAAAGAAGCTCTTTACTTATATTCTACTCTCTATCCTGACTGCACATATCACCAAATCCCATTCGTCATGTGTGTTAACTGTTCACACACTTCAATCTTAAAGCTCTGTGTTCCTCTTATGTCACGCTCTCCTCTCCACCAACCTCCTGCGGGGCGTCAGGGTTGATAAACTGGCTGTAGATGCTGCTGGCCTTGGTCTTTGAAGGAGAAACCCTGTAGTCCTCACAGGCCAGCCAGAACCCGAGGTTCTCCTCACTGAACTCTGAACGCAGGAACCCACGAAATGCCTGCAGACCACCTGGGAAAGCGAGAAGAACAAGCCCGAAGGAGGGAAACAGGGTGAGACTTCTGGATTAGTAGAAGGAAAAACTAAGGTCACATTTTTGACCAAAACTTCAGTCAGAGCTTCTCATGCTTGCTTGGCTCTATGACACAGCTCTGATGGGACCCTGAAAGCACCTCTTCCATGTGGCTCTGTCATGGGAACTAATGACGGAGGCTATGTTGACCACTGCTTAAAGGGATACTCCAGTGATTTAGTGTTGCATTTTCATAAGGTTGGGTGACAATATCAAAGCAGCAGAGGCCGAGATGTCCTGACTTTTAGTCGCTGCACTGAGAAAAGCTCAGAAAATGCTGGATATACATTCACCATTATGTCTGATAAATACCCATGTCTTTCAAACTCCCCGGTGTGTAACGCATGCTGTCCATTATAGATTTATGGTCTGAAAGCCCAAGCACAAGCCAAGATAACCCTAATGACACCTTCAGGTTATTGATTCAGACTTGACAAAGATCCTCCACAGCCACAGAATAATTTATACAACTGTTTACACGCTGAGTAGTACTTGCCATGATGAATAACCTGACTTTTATGTGTAAAATTGATGGAGTCAACTTTTTATTTGTAAGAAGAAGGCCTCTGTCACAGCAGACATTTTGACTTGGCATAGTAGGAAAAGCACAGGCATTACTGATAACATTAACGATGACTCTGTTTTATTCAAGTTTCCCAGTGAGCCATGACAGTGAGCCGGCATGCACAACACCAGGACCCTGAAACTGAAGCAGCTAAATTAAATTAAATTCAGACATCATTAATTTTTATTATTTACACCTGTGCTTTTTCTAAAATGCCCGTTTCCTGTGTTGTTGAAACAGTGAACTGTCTTTGGAAGTGTTATAAAAAGAAATAAAGGGGAAAAGCTTTCTTACTTTTGTTGTTTAGCAGAGTTTCCAGGTCCTGAAGAGCTTTTCCATCCTGAAACCTGACGAGAGACAGAAAGTGTCAAAATTCAGCTTCCCTGTGATAACTGGCAGATAAGTGAGTTTACTACTAATTTGAAAGATGGGTTTCAGTAGGTTTACTTGTGCTTGTGGTGCGTGTCAGCCAGATGGCTTAACTTCACCCGCATCTCTTTCGCCCTGAAACACACAGGCACAAGAAATCAAACACTTCATAATACAAACTCTGCAATCTGCAAAATCACTTATTCACATAGAAAACACGAGGACCCAGTTGGATACTTACTTCTCCAGGCATGAGGAGGGCAGGGAGGAGAGCCCTTTACACATTGAGGTGTGTAGTTTGAGACAAGCTGCAAAGGAAAAATGAACAGATCGAGCTGTATTTGATAACAGTAGAGTTTTTCAGTCAGTCAGTCAACCCCCCAAACTACAGTGTGCTGCTCTTATATAGTGTACTTGTTTGCTCTCTGATCTGTCAATCTGCTCCCCTCGGACCAGCAGGTGTAGAGACGAGAGCTGAATAGAGGTGGTGTACGTGATTACAGGCCATGTAGGCCTGTCAACAGGAGATACAAAGCAAGTCAGCACATATAATAGGATAATGAAAGCAAGGTGACATCCAGTGTGTGTGTGTGTGTGTGTGTGTGTGTGTGTTTGGTCAGGGATCATTAATAGTCTTAAAAGTCTGTCATAAACAAAACCTAGATTGGTCTTTAGAGGGTTTATCACGAGAAAATAGTGTTGAGCGAGGAGCAGGTGAGCTGGCAACGTCACTCGTCTCTGGAGAGTCAGAGAACAGCAGGATGGAGAAGTGGGTGTTAAATGTTGATGGACAAGGCAGTGGACCAAATAAGACAAAACACCTGCCAAGATCATTAAATACAGTACCTCTGCAGTAACAATAATATACCACTATATTATTATTTTTCTATCTTTTCTTTACTATTTACTCTCTTTTGTTCTGATTTGTGATTTGTTTGGCTCTCTGCAGTCAATGTTTATAACACTGTAAATGATGTTATATCATAAAAAACATACAAATGTCACTTTAAGGCATAATGTCAAATACTTAAAGTCCCCTTTCACTCAGTTACTCACTTACTTATTGTTCCTTCTCTTGGATGTTTGTGCTTCACTGTGCACAATGATGTATGTGAAGAGTTTGTTTTGCTGAAGGGGGGAAAGTTTCTCTGTGCTCACCTTAAATCTCAGTTTAATATGTGATGTGATTTTGTGACGCCACACAACTAGACTAAAAGCTAATTATGGTCCAAAAAACACTTAGACAAGTGTGATATGGAAACGTGAATCCTCCAGTACACATATACCGACAGACATGTTGTATCCAGCAATTAAACTTTTGAAATGAAAAATATTATATTTATATAATATTCATAGATTCTGGATGCCTGGAGGTAATCTTTAAGTAAACGTAGTAATATCAATATAATACTCTCCTACAAGAAAATGTGCTGCCTTCAACATTTTACTTGAAAGTACAAAAGTATTATCAGAAGAATACATATTTACTGATAATATACAGGCTATTATTACTGATGCATTCATACCTAAGCAGCATTTTAATGTCACACCCGGTTGATATACATAACTTTGTGTGCTTTTGCCATTTTCTATAATAAAGCGTCATATTAGTTAGTAGTTAGTAATAAGACAATGTTTTAGAGACTTTCTTTGTCAGGTCAAAATGTTCTAAGGGGGGAGGAGGGTGCATTGCTCTTAAAACCTGAGTATTTCTAAAATCCTGGCTTCAGCCTTGTTTGAGGGTTTTTATTCTATGTGATGTCTGGAGCTGTAGGAGAGGTCACTGTTCATCAGCAGTGTCCCACCATGTTCATACCCATCACACACTTGGCCGTCAGCAGGCTCCACTGGCGCGGGTACGGCTGTGTGTGTCTCGCTTCCTGCTTCCTCTACAAGAGTCGGTGTGGACTCTGCAAGACGGAGCGACCAGTAGCGGTGAACACAGATACCGCCTGGACCTGCTGAATCCAGAGGGAGCTGCTTGTTTCAGGACGACGGACTCAGATCCAGTAAACTGAGCTCTGGACCCGCTGGTTCGTCTTGAGTCCTGATCCTCTGCATCCCACCATGGGCGGCGGGTCGGTTCGGAGATAAACATCCAGCGAGTGAGTCACAAAATGGTCTCTAGGTTTTATTATAAGACCACAGCAGCGTCCAGAACAGTGTGTGGATCAAGTTGAACGCGGTCATGAATGTACATGCTGACGTGCTCTTGTCAATCTGCGCGAGTTTGAGCTAATGGGCTATTACCAATATATCGGTAATTATTAATAATAATTAATAATTTCACCGAACACTAGTTAGTACTGCTCCGCTCCCCAGAAACTCCACAGACCTTGAAAAATTAGACTTTGCTAGTTTGAAATGTCTTACATTTTTGAATGGTCAAAACAGATTATGAGGGTGGACACAGAAACATTATCTTATAAAACAAACCAGAACGAGTCCTGTAATGCAAACGGACCTTTTGAAGCCAGCTTGTTGACTCACCTTTAATTGCAATAAGGCTGTGGTGCCATGCAGCCCCTATGCCCTATGTTGTAGGACAAAATAACAGGGACACGCTGCATATCCAGTGTAACCCAGGCAAATATAATGACTGTCTTGGCTTATGACCCCTTAAAGCAAAGTTATGTTGTTACTTGTGACCCCTTATCACCAGTTGCATAAGTCCACTGGTTGTGGTCCATTAAACCACAAGGTGATATTTTTCCTTTGTTCTATTTGAGTAATTGTTGTCCCCAAAAAATAAAATTAAAAAAATTTGTGCAGCAGAAATATGTTTTTTTTCCCTTTTTCTTATTTCTCTCTTCCTTCCTCTTCTAAAGGGGAACTCCAACAATTTTACACTTCAAAGTCTGTTTACAGGTCATGGGGAGCGTGACTGCATAGGTGTGATGTAATAAGACTAAAAGATATGTTACTGACATAAACAGTAAATAGAAAAAATATCTCAACAAAATGGTTACAGTATATGTGGCCTGTTGTAAATTTGTGGAGATTGGCCTGGACTGACTAATTGGATTACAATATGATAATAATCCTTGTCCAGCCCTGCCTGCTCCTCACCTCTGCTTGAGGCTTGAGGCTTGAGGATACATTAGCCAGTAGTATTGTAACTCACCCAAATCTCCAACCAAACTTAGCGGTCGAGTTGTATTGTGGGTAATGTAGACGCCAGGTTTTGACAAGGAAGATGCATGTGTGGAATTAAAAAGAGGCTATCTATGATTCTGCTGCATCAATTTTAATCCTTTTTATAAACCTGTCCACTGTGAGTCCGACAATGTTGTAGGATTGCAATGCTAAATCAGTGGAGTACTCTTTTAATGACCCCTCAGAATCGTCTTGTGACCCGTTGTGGGGTCCCCAACCCACAAGTTGGGAACCACTGGTCTAACTAAATGTACATCACAAGTTTGGTTTAGATGATTACACTGATTGCCTTTGATGCCTGATTGAATTGATGGCCCTATATCCCACCAGCTGACTCTGACTGGCACCAGTTATGAGACCCCAATGGACTTTGATCCCTTGGGCGTGCTGCCAGGACGGCGAATCCCCTGGTCCGGACCGGGAGCGGGAGAAGCGCTGGGCTGAGCTGTTTGATCAGCTGGACCTCAATAAAGATGGACGCATCGACATCCTTGAACTGCGGACGGGGCTGGCAGGCCGAGGGCTTTCCAGAGGCTCCCTGGAGATGGTAAGACAGCAGGACACCTGTATCACACACACCTGTTTGTTAACTGGAATACCATGCAGTGGCATGTATTTGGGTGTGGGTAGTACTTACATATCACATCAAACAAATTAAGGCATTTAAAAAACTTTCCAACGTCAATGTTCATAGGTCAGATTAAAGAATCTCAGTCAGTGGAGGTAGGGCTGGTCATGTGACACAATGTCAATCACAGTCAATACATTATCACTTATTTGTTCTGTATTAAAACTGTGTTCACCAACATACATATAGAGATAGAGGCCCATTTGACCTACCAAGGAGGTGGTTTCCTAGCTGGTCCATCAGATACTATTCTTGCTTAAAAATTCAACTAGAACTGGTATGTTTGCAATCATTTGTTGCTACACTGGTGACAGAGTCATTGTTTAAACCAATCCTGTGGTTTAACCTGTTGTACATATATGACTGTGTCTATATGTGTGTGTGTGTGTGTGTGTGTGTGTGAGAGAGAGAGAGAGAGAGAGAGAGAGGGTGTTTACAGGGATTTCCTTCTCTAATAATAAATCAGAGGACCTAATGATCTCTCCTCTTCACATTAAATCTCCAGTGAAGGCCTGTGAGATCCGTTTTTCATTACAGTGGAACCACCTTGATCCTTCCTATCTGCTGTTGCAGCAGAGGCCAAGAACATCAACAGCATAACGTTATTGTGAATGCACACAGTCTGTCTCTCTGCTCTGAGTCTCAGTTTGTTTTGGCAAAGAGTGTGTGGGTCACCAAGAAGACTCACTGTCACTTTCTCCCGTGCTGCTTCTCCTTCTCTCTCTACTGTGTGTGTGAATATATATTACTCATGTTGTGGGAACATAAACATGTTTACACAGCCACATTGTGAGGACTCACTCCCTTTTGGGGACAAAATGCAAGTCCCCACAACACGCATTAGTAAATTTTAAACTTTTAGGTTCAGGTTAGGGTAAGAGTTTGGGTGTGTGTGCGCATGTAAAGGGCAGCATGCTGTCTATTTCAGGACAAGGGGCAGGACTTTGTAAGATGAGAATGGTAACCTTTTTCTGGGTCCTACACTTGATCTTTTTTCACATATGGATCATTGTCCAGAGTGTCAACCTTTTCTTCTGTACCATTTCTTATTGGTTGTGTCAGTATAGTAATTCTCATTGGAGCAATTTGCATGTCTCCTTTTTTACTCCATATTTATTTTGTGTAGTTTCTATAGTCTGGGCCTACTTCTCCAAATCTTGTCTGACAAGATTTCAGTAATGGGACTGGATCATAGGTGAAAATGTACCCTTTTCAGAATGATAAATTAGACTGTGATCATGTAAAATATGTAGGTCATTCCTTGACTACACAACATGCTGTAGCATTATTTGTCCAACAGATGGCAAGGTAGAGGAGTATTTAAAGACTACAAACCTGGAATGCAATCTTGATCTTGTGGTATTTCGCAGCTGCCGCAGGTCACCTCTGTTGCATTTTCACTGGTAGACAAGTCAAACTAATGCTGTTGTATAGAATTAATCACAGATTGCTTTTTTCAATAATCCAACAATGTGATATGATGTCTGATGTTCAAGGTGTGCATAGAAAAAATATATATTTTGTCCCTCTACCAGTAAGAAAGAAGGGCCAAGCAGCTCTCTGAACAGTACGATACAGGCACGTTAGGGTTTCAGACTGTGATTCATATCCCTAACACTAACCCATATCTGCCAAATGCCCAGACATTTGTATTTCATTGCTCTGGCTGTGTTTTCAGATGGTGAAGGCCGGGGACACCAACCAGGATGGAGTGCTGGACTTTGAAGAGTTCACGCAGTATCTTCGCACCCATGAAAAGCAGCTGAAAATCATGTTTAGTAGCCTGGACAGGAACAATGACGGTCTGTAGCAGCCCGCAGTACACAGCTGAAATGATAATTGATGGCACTATTACTAATTTAAAACTTTTCTCCATACTCTCATTTCTCTCTTACTGTGTGTGGCTGGTGGATCTTTGCAGGTCAGATAGATGCAGCAGAGATCCAGCACTCTCTACACACCATCGGTGTGGACATCAGCCTCAAGGACGCCACCAGGATTTTGCAAAGGTCTGCTAACAGTATGTTTATATCTGATATCACATCACATTAGGATCTAAAGTAAGAACATCCACAGAATATAAAAACCTGGCCTGGATGTTTCGACATTTTGACAATTCTCAACACTGAAAATTTATGAGCATTACCCTCGTATATTTACACCTGGGCTGTCAGATGGTTTAAAGCGCTGAGGCTGATAGTTTCTTACCTTGCTATAGGCTTCAGTGACAACAAGGGGGTCTCATCTTCCTGGTTTGTAATATAATGGACTGCTTTCAGCTTTACTGGCCTGCATAGTAGTCCTGATATGATATATGATATGATAAAGACATCAAAGTTTCAGTTTTGCACATTCAGTTCTTCTGTTAGGTTGTGGTAAACCAAGAAGCGTCCTCTCGTTCATTGTTATACTGCTGAGGCATTAAAGGATTCCTCATTGCCATTTATAAACATGAGCAGATTATTGATCCTACCCTCTGTAACTTAGTGGGCACCTTAATGATTCTACTTTCTATGAATTTCAGAACTTGTTTATGTGTTTGTCGCTCAGAATGGACAAAGACGGTACCATGACCATTGACTGGAATGAGTGGCGAGACTACTTCCTGTTTAACCCTCTCACTAACATGGAGGACATTGCACGTTACTGGAAACGTTCAATGGTGAACTCACACACACTTAAACATACAAACAACACACCTTGAACAAGGACAGCACTGTGTATCTTTAAATAACGCCATGGTTGGGTTAAAGCATTAATTGCTTAAAGCATCTGGTAAGTAATACCTGCCAAACAAATGCATATTACAGTACAATATTAATTACATACTGTGTTAAACAAAGAGAAACAGGATTTTGAGAGGAAATTGGCCTCTTGAGTTTGACTTGTGTGAAGTGTTTCACCTCTGACTGACAGACACGAATTGCCTTTTTGATGTGTCAACTCTTTCTTTCTTTTCCATTATCATAATTTCTGATCCTCATTCCCACCACCACGGGTCCAGTAGATGTTGGATATAGGTGAGCAGCTGACAGTCCCAGATGAATTTTCTGAAGAGGAGAAGAAGTCTGGCTACGTGTGGCGGCAGCTGATGGCTGGAGCCATAGCTGGATCTGTATCTCGGACTGGGACTGCTCCCTTAGACCGCCTCAAAGTCTTCCGACAGGTAAGTTATGATCTCATCTCTTAGATCAGTCTGAACCAAATGATCATTCATGTGTCATGTGTGACAGTTGTCTGTTTATCTTTGATTTGTGGCAGAGAGCTTTGAGTTGAACCGTCAGTGAGTCATTACTGCTTTTTTTTTTACACAAAGTGTTCCTCTCCGACTCTGCTCTGCCAGGTTCATGGTTCCACTGATTTTAAAGGGAATGTGCTGAGTGGTTTTCAGTACATGATGAAAGAAGGAGGACTGTGGTCGTTATGGAGGGGCAATGGAATTAATGTTCTTAAAATTGCCCCCGAAACTGCTATCAAGTTCACAGCTTTTGAACAGGTGGAGTAGACTTGAGAACTTCCCTTATTGTTTTTTTTTTGTTTGTTTGTTTTCCCTGAATGCCTAACTATGTCTTAAGTATGTGTATGATAATCAATTCTTAATTATCATCTGTAATTTGTCTACGATTACAACTCTCTCAAATTATGTTTACTTTATTCTTTCCTTTGCTCTATAACTCTGCATAGATCAAGAATGTAATGCGTGGCAGTAATGAAAAACAAAATCTGAGGGTTCATGAGAGGTTTGTTGCCGGCTCTTTGGCTGGAGCTACAGCTCAGACAGCCATCTACCCAATGGAGGTAATACCTGGCTAATACACACGTAGAAACATTCATACAGCTTGAAGAAAACACACTTTCTGGGTGTTGCATGACGAGTGAAATGACGGATGTCTTTTCTCTTTCTGTTTGTCCTTCTTGTTGTTCCCTTTCCATCTCTTCTCTTCCTTTTCCCCACAGGTGCTGAAGACCCGTCTCACACTAAGAAAAACAGGCCAATACTCAGGAATAGCAGATTGTGCCAAACAGATTCTACAGAGAGAAGGTGTCACAGCCTTCTACAAGGGCTATGCACCCAACATGCTGAGTATTGTTCCTTACGCCGGTATCGACCTGGCTGTCTACGAGGTCAGAGAGGCATGAAAGCACTCAGCTGTCACAGTGCATCCCCTTAGTGTTTACCTTCTTCTCACTCCCTCTATTCCACAGACTCTGAAGTTTGCTTGGCTGAACAGGAACAGAGGTTTAGCTGACCCAGGGATCATGGTGCTGGTCGGCTGCGGTGCCGTTTCCAGCACCTGTGGACAGCTGGCAAGTTACCCACTGGCACTGATCCGCACCCGAATGCAGGCACAAGGTCAGAATAACTGTGGCCATACTGATACAGATGTGTGGCGAATTACAGGAAAAAACAACATAATAGTTAGGTGTTGGACCACAATGAACCTCCAGAAGAGCTTCAGTGCTCCTTGTCATAGACTCTCAAAGTCTCTTGAACGCTACTGGAGGAATAAACACCATTATTCAATAAGATATTCCCTCATTTGGTGGTAGTGGACAAAAATCAGCTCCCACACACTGTCAACAATTGAGGTAAATTTATTGAATTGCTTCATTTTTCTACAGCAACCGTTATTGTGCATTTGTGTTACTTTTACTCACCTTTTCTCCTACTCACCTGTCTGTATAAAGGTGTGTTAAGATTACGTTTCTTGTATAGGTGTAGCACTGTTTGTCATATCAGCCCAAAATCTTCCATAGGTGTTCAGTTGGGTTTAGATCTGATGACCTCAAAGGCCATATTTTATGATTCATACTGTACTCACACTTATAGAACCACCCACTGACCCCTCGTGTGCATTCGTTATGTTTCCTTATGTTTTTCCTTTAATTCGTCACCCATCTTAATGTACAAAGAAACATGCTAACTTTGCAAACCCTAACACTGTAAAACTGAATAAAGGACACGATTTAGCCAAATGCAAAAAAAATGTGTATACAGTAACTTACTGCTGACTATTTTCCAAAGCATACTATAAGCTACCAGACTGACTTCAAGCCTCCTAGTGAACCGTTAGTTTACATTCATTTCAATGTGGTATGAATATCTACTCACTTGCTGACAAGCCATTTTACCAATGTTGTCAGAAAATCAAACACAGATGACAAGCAATATGTAAACATTGTGAAAAGGATAAAAAAAAATTTAGCTTTTTACTGAGGCTTTCAACCGCATCTCATGGTCTTCTTCATTGCATAGAATTTGCTCAGTTGTCATCACGTGACCAATGTTCCATACATGGTCAAGTGATGATAAATGAGCCAACTCCACCCGATGAGGAAGAATGTGAAATGCATTTGAAAGCTCTGGAAAAAGCTAGTAAGTGGACCTTGAGTTAAGAAAAAAGGGATTTTCTTGTCAAAACGTTAATTCTTATAATATGTATGTTCAGGGTCCACTTGCTAGTTTTTTCTGAGCTTTCTACTTCAAACTCCACTCAGGAAGACCACCAGATGTGGTGGAGTTTGCGAGATGTGGTTGAAAACTCAGAAAAAAAGCAAGTAAGTGGACCTGGAGTTAAGATTTTTCTTGTCAAACTACAAGGTCTTTCTCAATGCATGATATGCTTTGGAATATGTTTGGCAGTACTGTAATTCCAGATCTATTCTAGTCTTTTATAATACAGAAAATGCCAGATTGTTTACCACATTTGCAGTTAATGAGCAAAACAAAAAAAAGGCAAAACCACCAGGATGATCCCTTAACTTAGTTATACAAATTTACAATTAGAGAGACAATCAAGAGCAAACATGGCTTCATTAGCACCAGATGCCCCCAGTTTTGCAGTCACGTGTAGTGAGAGACCAGAATGTGTTGGTGGAGCTAATCTTTTTCTCTCCCCTCAGCTTCAGTGAAGGGAGCCCCTAAACCCTCCATGATGGCTTTGCTTCACAACATCGTGACCCAGGAGGGAGTGGCCGGACTTTATCGAGGAATTTCCCCCAACCTGCTGAAAATCATCCCTGC
Organism: Macquaria australasica; assembly: GCA_005408345.1. Lineage (NCBI taxonomy): Eukaryota > Metazoa > Chordata > Actinopteri > Centrarchiformes > Percichthyidae > Macquaria > Macquaria australasica. The sequence continues at coordinate 29,578 of SEMN01001039.1, forward strand.
TGTCAGCGTGTCCTACGTCGTCTACGAATACACGAGGATAGTCCTGGGAGTGGACATTGAGGGTAGGAGGGGTGGGAAAGGGAACGGGTAGAAAAAGGTTATATGGTTTGGGGTGGCTTTCTACTACAAGCACGCACAGATCTGTTGGCAATGCATGTGGAAATGGGCCTTGACTGTGGATGAATACATGGTCCTGTAATCACAAGTCTTGAGTTTTCAGGATGAGGATGATAGGATGGAAAATAAACCATGGAAGAGAAAGAAAAAAACAACAGATCATCGTTATATATAATCTGTTGCAAAAGACTCACATTTGGAGGACCTCACCTGGACTGGCAGCTGCTGTGATGAGTTTCAAGTGTGATATTGCATTGCAATGCATGCCAGCAGTTGTGTGAAAGCTAATCAACCAGCCTCCTGCTACTGCATTGACTTGGACAGATGAAGACTTGCATGAACTTGCCTGAGAACAAACGGGTAAAAGGTGTACCCAAACTTGGAAGCCATGTTACATTCCTACAGCATTATTTTTTCTCCTAGGTGATATATAGAGAAGATAAAGGATTGGTAGCAGGACTGATCCAATTTCCTGTTCTGTAAGTGAGGGGAACCTGAAGGCGCTGCACACCGGTGGAGTTACAGAGTGAGGACTTTGATTGACATGTCTTATAAACAAATGTAACAAATACAAAAGTACAGAGATAATTACGAAACAACAACAGAAAATTACTGAACCTAACTCTTGAATGACGACTGAAACGGCGGGTGGTGAAAAAAGACAGAGACACTGCCAATCTTCTCTTCCCTGGAAGGACTACTACTGAGTAAAGCACATCAGAGGATTTTATATTTTACAGGAGAGAAACTGCCAAAGCCATATCACGAGGCGTAGAGGATCTATGATAACCTCTCATGCAAAATGCTCAAGTGTTCCTATGCAGAAAGGTGTGTTTGTGTCTGTTTTCTTATTTTTGAAACCTCCTCAGGGTCCAGATAAACTGTATGTGCACAATGTGCAGGTTTAACACTATGGTAAAGAGTTCACTTTGTCTGTATCATGAAACAATAAGAAATGAGATTTAATGCCAATGAACATTTTGATGTGTCAGTGTTTATTATGGAATGTGCAAATAAATGCATGAATGGTGCTGCTTTTCTTAAATAAATGAAATGCTGAGAAGCGGTAGCTGTCTGTAGACACGTCAGCCTAATGAAACCACTGCACTAATACTTACCAATTTGTCCTTATGAAGTATTGACTACCACTTTGCTCAGCCCTGTTGCCTTTAGTTGCTGTGCAACTGTAGCTAAGAACGTCAATATAGGTTCACTGAGTAGCTCTGGTCATGCAGTATAACTATAATTGCAACAGCTCTGTACATATATATATATATATATATGCAGTTTGACCTCATGGTTTCCCAACAAATATGATTAATAACATTTTTTTTTGGTACGGCTTTATTTTACAAGTCTGTAATTTCTAAATAATTTCCTAGAAGTGTCAAATACCTATTGCCTTACAGGAAATTATTATTACTAATAATAAAATGCATTGACACAGATGAAACCACCCACCTCGATTGTTAAAAAAATATGATTCCATTGTAAAATACTTTTTAAATAACAAATGGCGTAAAGCAAGTGGGCAATTAAGAACTCCAGCTAAATGTCACAAACGCAGGCTTGTCCTCAGAAGTGCCTGATCTGCCCTCCAGCCCACGAGGCGGCGGTGTGTTTGCTTTATAACGTGGGACGTCAACACCCAAAGGTATAAGGAGGAGGAAGAAGAAGAAGACGGAGAGGGAGAAGAAGAAGAAGACCCGGGCGGTGAAGGTTCGTTGATTGGTTATTTTAAGCAGGGAAGTTTGCCGGCGTGGTGGGCAGCCTGTCTCACGTTGGTGTCCCCCGTACGCTCTTGCTCAGCCTTCCCGCTTCTGCGCAGCTCGACCCGGCCAAGCTATTCAGCCTGCCCCCTGTGTCTATTTGCCCCTTGTGAGCAGCATGTCTGATTACGGCGCTCTGCCGACTAATGGAGTCGGCGCGGGGATGAAAAACGACGCTTTTGCAGATGCTGTACAACGAGCCAGACAGGTAACGTTGACCGAGGAGCTCGGCTGCCGGAGAGGACGGCCGCAGAGCTAACTGGTTAGCTGCAGCTAGCTTAATCACCCGCGACGCTAGCTTTGGGTTAGTTATCTGGCTAGCGAGCTAGCTCATAGCGATGCCATTCATTTGTCTGACGCTGTCGCCGGGCAGCGCGATGAATTGAACACGTTTGCGGGGCTGATTGAGCAGCGGCAGCGATGTAGGTCAGTCTCTCGTGTACGTGAAGTGAGCTGTCGCCACCACGATCCTTGGGTTAGGGTGAACGGACCGACGCTAGCTGACGTTACTTTAGCTACGTTAGCTACGTGCAGTTAGTTTGAACTGCAGCGTTTTAGTTGGTCAGCGGCGAGCTGGTCGCGGAGCTTCATCCTCCTCATGTGTGAAACTCCATTTTACAATAATCTGACAACTAACCACATTCTCGTGACGTTAAGGTCGGCCGGTTGTCCTGTTATCTTGTATTGATAACTAGCATTGCATGGAGAAAAGGACGCTCACAAGTTATTTAGTGACAAAATAAAAGACTCGTTATAATACTTCTTTCACGGCCAGTGGCACGAGTGTGAAGCGTCATTGCACCTTTTGTAGTTATCAAGATTAGGGCTGAAACTATTGATTGTTTGCATTATTGACAAATCTATCGAGGTTTTTACTCGACTAGTCTATAAAATGGTAAACGGCTAGCAGCCCGAAACTCAAAGACTGAATTAAGGCAGTAAAATATAACATTTGAGAAGCTGAAACTAGAGAGTCTTCGGCATTTTTTAAAATGTTATTAGTTTATCAATTAAAACAATCTATTATAAAAATTGTTGCAGGTAATTTTTCTGTCTATTGATTAATCAATTCATTGCTTCAGCTTTAATCAAGGTGCTGTGAAGGCACCGTTGGTAGGTTGTATCCGTTTCTACTCATGCAGAAATGAAAGGGGGTACTCTTTACTCTTTACAGGATACTCTACGGCAATTTAGCGTCGTACTTCCATAAAGTTGAGGGACTTTTGAGACAGATTAAAAAATAAAAGGTCAAAATTGATGCAGCAGAGACACGAATATCCTAACTTTTAGTCTAGAGTATGGATCAACTTCCAAAAAGAATATATACACTTTCCATAATGCAACTCAATACCATCTTTTGTTAGACCCTTTCTGCCCATGATAGATGCCCATGTCTTTCAAACTTAACAGTTTCCAGGCCCAGATCAGTGTAGGGCTCATGATTAAATTGATCTTCATGTGTCTGCAGAGTGCCACGTTAAATGAGATGATCCTTGTTTATATGAACTCACAATTATACAACAAGACATGGCTAAAAGGTCACTTACTTCACAGTAGTGATGTTAACAAAACTTGCGTCCCTGAAAGTTCTTCATCGCTATTTTAGGGTATATTGCAGACACCTCATCCAGTGTATGTCTTTCTAGATTGCAGCTAAAATTGGTGGAGACGGTGTTCCTTCAGTGAGCAACAACGGAGGCGCTGAGAACTATCCATTCACAGCACAGAAACGATCCCTGGAAGAAGCAGGTAAAAAATCCGCACCAATAGGCACTTTGTCTGCATTTTTGTCCAGATTGTAAGACTCACTTTTTCTTTTTTCAGATGAACCCGATGCCAAGAAGGTAGCATCACAGAACGAAATGGATTCTCCATTGTGTAAGTTAAATACACACATTGATCCTGTTTACAAACACTTGCTCGGCTCAGTTTCCAACCGATCACCACTTTCTCCTTCTCTTACAGCTATTGAAGCTCAGCTGGCTGCTCTGTCCCAACAAAGGTACTGGGTTATTTTTAGTGGGGGGGGGGTTTTTTTTTACACAAACACTTGTGATGCTTATTGTTATGACCGAGACGAGACCCTTTATATGTCATTGTTTATTTAATTGTCTGCAGTATCAGGCCCTCCACAATGACAGAAGAGTACAGGGTGCCTGATGGCATGGTCGGTCTGAGTGAGTACATACACATATGTTTCCTAAACCACAGACATGATGCCTGCATTTCTGTGTTGCACGTGTTCAAACTAAAATCTAAATGTCTTTGCTGTTGTCCCTAAAGTCATCGGCAGAGGAGGTGAACAGATTAACAAAATACAGCAGGATTCTGGCTGCAAGGTCCAGATTGCGCACGGTGAGCTATGTGCCTAACTTCAGACTTGCTAAATCAGCCAAGTATAATGGATTTTCTAGCTGCTCTTGGATTGATACATACTTTCATATTCCTTCACAGACAGTGCCGGTCTTTCAGAAAGAAGTGTTTCTCTGACAGGGTCACCAGATGCTGTACAGTAAGTTGGTGTTCACATTTAAAACAATGTTGTTCTCAATTTCCAATGCAACTACTCCACTCAACTCTTAAGAGACAAAGTTTGCTTTCTGGGAAGTTTTCATTCATTGCCCTCTGTGGGATCAAGTAGCAGGTGAAGAAATGACACTAAACTTCTCCATACATTGAAGGCTGGCCTAATCAGAGTACACATAATGTATTAAGTGTAGTTTTATCTTAAGAAATTAGATTATATAAAATCTTACAACCATTTTCTGTTTGCTTGTGCAATGGCAACGGGGAACACTATTGGGACTTTTCTAACAGTTTGGCCTCTAAGGCAGCACTTCCCCTCAGGCTGTCAGTACAACAAATTGTCCTTTACTAAGATTGCCAAAGTTAAACCCCAACCACGGCCCTTACTGTGATCTTTATAATTTCTACCTCATAAATAACTAATTGGAGGTCAGTGGTGGTTAACAGCCTGAGAGGCTCATCCCAGGGCACAAAAGTCATCATGACATGCAAAGCCAGACAAAAAAAATAAAAAGACATGTTAGGATTTCGTTTAACTTTTAATAATTATTATTAAAATTTGTTGGAGCTAGGCTAATGAGTATCAAGAGCTACACTTTAAGATACCCTCGACTTGCATATATTGAGCCAAGCCAGGCAAAGCCCATCATTCAGAGAGACACCAAAGCATTTGCAATGCCTGTTCAAAACTCTGCAGTTGCTCAAGACTATGGCATGCTGTAGGTGCAGCTGGAACTTCTTGCACTGCCTGTAATAAGTCAGAATAGTGTGACCCATTAACTAAATTGCTTGTATGCCACGTTGGCCTTGTGTTCTAAAATCATTTCATCCCTCTTCTTTCATTTGAATTTGCTTCCAGGAGAGCCAAGGCACTTATAGATGACATAGTATCAAGGGGTCATGAGTCGACCAATGGGCAGTCAGGTTCCATGCAGGAGATGATCATCCCTGCAGGCAAGGCCGGCCTTATTATAGGCAAAGGGGGAGAGACCATCAAACAGCTACAGGTGAGAATCACAGGGTACCTTTACATATAACTCTATGATCACTTGTTTCAGAGTTTATCCACTGTACAAATATTAGAAAGAAAATGATTATTGGGAAACCCAAAAGGAAAGTGCACTGCAACCAGTAAGCAGTGTGTCATGCTCCTGTTGGGATTAGGTGAATATGCTGTGTGTGTAATCTATGTAACATGCCTCTCCTGCAAAACCTTAGGAGCGGGCTGGAGTCAAAATGATTCTTATTCAAGATGGATCCCAACCACCCAACATTGATAAACCCCTGCGCATCATTGGAGACCCCTACAAAGTGCAGGTACTCTTTAAGTGGAGATTGTTTTGGTTAAGTGGGAGATGTTTTAGGCCCCTATTTACCGTTCAAATAATCATGTCTTCCTTTTTTTTTTTTAGCAAGCAAAGGAGATGGTTAATGAGATTCTAAGAGACAGGGATCATGCTGGTTTTGGAGACAGGAATGAATACGGATCAAGAATGGGAGGTGGAGGCGGTGGAGGTGGTGGTGGTGGCATCGATGTAAGTAATCTGTTTTTTGAATACAAAAGGCACAGTTACGAGTAACTTAACCTAGATGAAATTGCATTAAATGAACATCCTCAAATGACTGTAGAATAATAATGTGTGAATGTATGATGACTGTTTACCATCATTTTAATTAATGGGTGAGACTCAACTGCTTTGAGCAGTTATCACAATTTCTTTTGTAATTCTACAGATAGCTGTGCCCCGTCACTCTGTGGGAGTTGTAATTGGCCGAAGTGGGGAGATGATCAAGAAGATCCAGAGTGATGCTGGAGTGAAGATACAGTTTAAACCAGGTAAGCTCCCCAAATGTTTTCTGGAAGATTAAATGGCATCATATAATCATCTATCATCATCATATCTATCTATCCTATCTTATCTAATCATCAATCTATCAAAATCTAACAAATAGACCAAAACACTATAAAATTATATACTGCTTTGGATTTATTGATTTATTTTGCAGAAAAGATCTAATCCACTAAAGATGCTAAAGTGTCTGTCCAAAATAATACTTTTTTTAAAAACCTATTTGTTGGCAGGAAAGGTCACTTTTGTTTTCTTATAAAGTTATCTTAATTGTGCTGTCATTCCAACATCTTATACATCTGCTGATACTACAATATTGACTGGGTATGAAGAAATATGGATCCACATCATTAAGACTTCAGTGAAGATTTTCATAAATCAATCATTATGTACTGAAATTCTTCTCTCCTTCCAATTCATACTTTTGTTTTCAATCCCTGTACAATAAACCTGCCTGTCATCCCTTACAGATGATGGTACTGGTCCTGATAAAATAGCCCATATTATGGGTCCACCAGACCAGTGTCAGCATGCAGCCTCAATCATCACTGACCTGCTACAGAGCATCCGTGCCCGAGAGGAGGGTGGGCAGGGGGTAGGTACAGAGTGCAGAGGCAGGCCTTTTGATAAAGTGTTTGTGTTGATGACGGAACAAAGAAACGGGGCTTTGCTGTGGAACGGTTGAACCTAATGTGAGGCATGTTTCCTCCACAGGGTCCCCCAGGTCCTGGTGCAGGGATGCCGCCTGGTGGGCGAGGACGGGGTAGAGGCCAGGGGAACTGGGGTCCTCCGGGGGGGGAGATGACCTTCTCCATTCCTGCTCACAAGTGTGGGCTTGTCATTGGCAGAGGAGGAGAGAATGTCAAATCCATCAACCAACAGACCGGTGCATTTGTGGAAATATCTCGCCAGCCACCGCCAAACGGTGACCCAAACTTCAAACTATTCATCATCCGAGGGTCCCCGCAACAGATTGACCACGCAAAGCAGCTCATAGAAGAAAAGATTGAGGTACGTTCAAGTGACTGACCGAGCAGAGAAGGAATATACAGAACAAACAGCTGTCAAAAGATAGCCCACCCTTTGAACTGATTCTTAGTTTGAATGGCTTGTTCCTGTTTTTTTTTTCCCCCAGGCTCCGTTGTGTCCAGTGGGTGGTGGTCCTGGTCCAGGAGGCCCAGGTGGTCCAATGGGTCCCTATAATCCCAACCCTTATAATGCAGGGCCGCCTGGTGGTGCTCCCCAGTGAGTACAACTCCCAAACAACACTTGGATGCAGGAATTTTGAATTTTCCTTCAGGGGAAACTGGTAAGCAGTTTGTGTTTAAAACTGTCCTGTCCTTCTCTGCAGTGGAGCTGCTCCTGGTGGCCCCCAGTTCTGCCCTCAGGGTTGGGGAAATACCTATCAGCAGTGGCAAGCTCCAGGTCCACAAGACCCCAGTGAGTACCTTATTTTCTGCACTCACTTCCATTCTAGCCAACTAGTCTGTTTCTGTACTTATCTCTAAAGTTGTTGTTTTTTAAATGTTGTAAGGCACTTTGTAAATGGTTTGAGGTATATACTTTTATTGATTTCATTATTTTTATTTATTAACCCCCCCCGCTCCTCATTAGATAAGGCAGCAGCAGACCCGAATGCAGCATGGGCAGCCTACTATGCACAGTATTATGGCCAACAGCCAGGAGGAGCCATGGCAGCCCAGGCTCCAGGAGCCACTGCAGCAGCAGCAGCACCAGGGGACCAGAACCAAGCAGTGCAGGCCTCTGGGGGCCAGCCAGACTATACTAAAGCTTGGGAGGAATACTACAAGAAGATGGGCATGAGTAAGTGGGATCGACTGAGACAGTTGTATGTATTTGGGTAAACTGTGAGCTTTAAACTACAATGTTCTGTCTGGGAGAATGAACAGAGTATTGCTCGTATTGCAATTAGTACTATTAAATAAATCAGTCATACTGATATCCGTAGTATACTGTGAAATGAAACGATTACATGACTGTTTTTCCAGCCCAGCCAGCTGGAGGGGCAGCAGCTGCTCCAGCAGCAGCAGCCACAGCAGCAGCAGCAGCAGCAGGAGGAGCTGCAGCTGGAGGCCAGCAGGACTACAGTGCAGCCTGGGCTGAGTACTACAGACAGCAGGCTGCCTACTATGGACAGGCAGGGCAGGCGCCTGGACAGGCAGCTGCTCCACAGCAGGGACAACAGGTAGCACATCCATGACCAGTGTCCAAAATTAACCTTGTAGCTGTCATGTTCTAATAAGCTAAAAACAACTACCTGCCAAGAACACATTTACTGGCCAAAATAATGGATACCCATTTTTACAGAAATGTTTCCCAAACTGTTTTCTGTGCCTCATTGTTTAGAATGAGATACTGCGACAGAGTCGATATAAAGAGTAGATGTTAGTTTTAATCACTCACATGGTTTTTATCTTCATCTTTACTTAATCATTCTTGGTGACCTCTGGTGTTGCCAAATAAAATTAACATGAGGATTCTAGTAAATTCACTGTAGCTTAGAACTACCCAGACAGTCAAACAGATGGATACCATGCAGTTTAACTAGCCGACAATTTGTTTTGGTTTGATGTGATTGGTTCAGTTCAATCAAAGCTATACATTGTTCAGGAACAATGTTTTAAGAACATGGAAAAACCAAATGCATTCAGATTTTGTTTCAAAGTTTGACCCCTACTGCAAAACACTATTTTTAGCATTATTTGGCACTTGGCATGTGTTAATTGTCGATCTTGCATGAAACCATACGTGTATAGATAATTTTCACATTTCTTTACAAAGCAAAGAGTGATTAAATTACATTTTGTCTGTGATGTCTCATTTCAGGCCCAGTAAACGATTGACTCGGTCTGTTGGACAATTGCGATGGCTCTCTGGACTTTGTTTTTGTTTTCTATCAAGAGATTTCCTTTTTGGCTTTAATAAGACAATGCCATGGTTTATTCATCCACCCAGACATTTTCTATTCCAAACTTCGTGTTTGTTTTTTTAAGTCAAAATTGAAGAAAGGAAAAAGGGAACACATTTTGCCCATGCATTGAACAAAGCACTAAACTGCTTGGGTTACTATTCAGTTTGCCCCTCACCTCACCCACACCTTGTAATACATCTGATCATTTTTTTAAAATGTGAAATAATAAGCATCTTTGCTTGCAAGCTAGCAAAACAGCATCTCAACACTGACTCACATTCAAGTAGTTCCCCCCCCTTCAATTTCCTGAGGGTAAAAAACAGTCTAGCAGTATTTTGAATATATTCAGAAATTATGTTTGTAAGAAAAGAAAATACAAATTTGTTTTTTCTTGGTGGTTTATTTTTTATTTTTTTTTATTCAGTTTTAAAAACATTCCCAGTGTTTAAGTTGCAGGTGTATTTTGCCCTGCCATCATGATTTCTTAGTTTTAATTTTATTCATTGTAATTATTTTCCTTAAGGGGGTCGTGTGTGTCTGTATACAGTGTATGCTACTGAACAGAAATGTGTGTGTAAGTTGGCTGTAATTAGGCACTGACTGTCCTGCAGTGTGTAGGTTGGTTGTGTGTGCATGTATGCGTTTGTGTGTTTGACTGCCCTCTGTTTAATTTCTACATCTGTATTGTTGGAGATTTTTTTTTTTTTTTTTTTTTTTTTTGTTCCAATAGGTTCCGTTACTGTATGCTGATTTTTTTAATGTTATTTTTTACAGCTTGTTTTTAAATACTTAAAATAAAAACATTCAAATGACCAGTTTCCTCCTCCTTTTGTGGTCATCAACAGCGTTGTGTGAGTTGCATGTTCCCCGTTTTAGACCCGATACTGACTTCGTGTCTGAAGAAACGCCCCGTTTGGCTGGTGCTACGGTGTATCTCTCTTGCTGGAAGTGACAGTGATGTAGCAGACCTTGTTGAATCACATTTGCAGTGGCCTCCTGCAGGACGTCGCCTCTAGCGTCCCACCTTTTGTTTTGGTCCTGACGGATGTATCTGCCGGCGGGTGATGGCAGTCTCGTGCAGCCTGTGGACCAATCGCGACGGTCTTTACTGCAGCGAGGGACAACCGTTGAGTGGGAGATGGCGCCCAGCTCGAAATCCGAAAAGGACGATGGCAAACAGAAAGCTCAAAGGAAACACAAAGACCACGTCGTGAAGCTTCTCATGCGTGGGAAGGTAGGCGCGAGTCCGCACAATGTGTGCTATTAAACGGGGGGAAAGATTGGTTCAGAAATAACGCAAGACCACTTCGGTGAAAGCCTCCTTGTTTTCAGTAGCTTCTGAGGCTAGCTGCTAACTAGCTCGGAAGCTAACACGTCTAACGGACGGCAGTTTGCTAATTAGCTAATGCTACAAAGTATGAGGGCGTTGGGTGTTTACTGCTTTCAAGCAATGTTACTCGGTGTTTGTCTCTCATGGTGTGCTTTGCTAACACAGCTCATAGACATCTGAATTAAACGAACAGTGTTAGCGTGCTAGCTATTAAAGCCAATGGTAAACACCTCTTTTATTGTGACGTGAAGGCTCAATCGGCGTTAGCTTCAGCTAAACCACAGCAGCAACTTGCAGTACTTCACAGCTCATAAATGCACCCCCAACCCTCAGATGTAACGTTAATCATTGAACCATTTCACTTTATAGACAACTGGTGTGCTGTGTGTGTGTGTGCTCAAACCTTTTAAATACTCAGGTGTGTTACTATGCAGGGCATTGAATGACGCCGAGTTTCCTGTGTAGTTTGTTTTGTATCCAGAAGCATCACCACTGAAAAGGCCCTTCCATTAATACTGCAAGTCCTGTATATTTTGCACACATTTCTATGCCTCATGTTACACTGTGTATGTGTTTATTACGTTGTCTACATTTGTATCCACTCTCTTGCCTGTTCTGCAGCTGTCAGGACAGTTTTCTCAGCGCCTGTTCAGGAAGCTGCCACCTCGAGTGTGTGTCCCATTAAAGAACATTGTCAGCGAGGAGTTCCTGAGAGCAGGGTCAGTGTGTGTGTGTGTGTGTGTGTGCGCTTAAGCTTACTAAATGGGTTTGTTGTCATTAAGCACCTTGTTTCTGCAGCTCACTGAGAGCATTTCAAACCAAATGGGATCTTTTAATGGGTGAATCAGGATTGTTGATGCTCTGTCTAGATATGATCCTGCTAGTAGGGATGCACTGATGGGGCATACAAATTTCCTCTCTCCCAATATGATTACCTCAGCTCAGGATGTCTGTCGATACAGTGTACAGATCCAATACCAATGCTCTCTTTTTGCCAAATTTAAAATCTGCGTACCTCACTCATTGGGATCATTTTCATGTAAGTAACATGATGCCAGGGATTGCTGTGGCACTAAAACCTGTGTCGGCTGTCCCCCATGACGGAATGAATGTAACTGATAGTGGAAACACTCAGTTTTATAATGACATTGACTAAGACACTTTATTTAATATGCATGTGTCATGGCTGATACCCAGTCTGCTTCAGATGCTAGTGACCATTACATTCAGAGTGAGGATTTACCATGTGTAATATTGTTCAAGCCGAGGCATGTATTACAGTGGTGCATCACTTTTTTGGTTCCAGACATATCTTTCTTGGTTTTACCAAATGCGGCCGCTACGTTCTGTCCTACACCAGCGATTGTGGAGAAGACGATGATTTCTCTTTCTATACCTACCATCTCTATTGGTGGGAGTTCAACCTGCACAGTCGACTCAAACAGGTAAAGGAAAGGAAGTGTACTCACTAGAACCTTAATGGGATCCATCCAGCAGATTCACATGTAAACCACGTCCTCCTGTGAGAATTTTAACCGGAGAACTTGGATAAGTCAACTTAATGTATAAATATCTTGTGCTTTTTCTCGTCTGCTTTTTCTCTGTAGGTGCATCATGTACGTCTGTTTGCAGGAGAGGAAATCTACAGCGACCTGTACCTGACTGTGTGTGAGTGGCCAAATGACCACTCCAAAATTGTCATCTTTGGCTTCAAGTAAGGAATAATAAACACATCGTTCAGCTGCTAGAATTATGTTATTGCAGTGTGTAGCTAATAAGTAAGTAATTGTGTGTGCATGTGTGGTTCTACCTGCCAGTACACGCAGTTCGAGCTCCGTTCTGATGAACTTAATGATGAGTGATGAAAACAACAGAGACATCTACATCACCATCGCCTCTATGCCTCCTCCTAAACCTTGCTCTTACTGCTGTCCAGTTCCCTCAGCCACTACCATACGTACAGGTAAACACACGCACACACACAAAGGTGCACTACTTTACTGTTCTCACTGCCTCCCGCTCATCCAACTTCATCCTTTTCTCTCCCTAGGAAGTGGTGAGTGTCTGGAGCATGGCTATGTGCTCAACAGCAGGTACCAGGTGGTGTACCCGTTCCCCACTTTCCAGCCAGCTTTCCAGCTGAAGAAGGACCAGGTCATCCTGTTAAACACTAGCTACTCTCTGGTGGCCTGCGGCATCTCACTCTGTCCAGGTAACACACATACACAAATAGTACTACCAGCACATTTCTTTATCCTTGTCTTTTTCTTATGCATAAAATCAGACAAGGCATTGAAGACCATCATATGTTAGACTTTAGCTGTGTCGCAATTCACGTTCTTCCGTACTTACACTTGCCAGTGCATAAGTGCGTTCACACTGACAAGTTTGGCAAAATGCAGTGCACTATGAGTACCCGGATGGTGTACTCATAACGGTCAAGAAGTTGAGTGTGGAACGCTGCACACTTCTCAATGGTTGCCATCTTGGCTACGTAGCGGAAGGGGAGGGACCACCAATGTATGAAAATGGTGGCCACAGTTGCGATTGTTATGGTGAACACCGCACTAAAAGTAAAGCACGTTCATTTTTATTCAATTTTAATAAAATTGAAATGAAGTCAAGTGAGCAAACAAGCCGGCAGATATTTTGGCGGGCGGCAATTGTGGTCAAATGTTGGCGATAATGTTCCGTCCGGCTGCAATTCACCATTAAAAAGAAGAAGAAGTGATCAAATGTTGCGATCATCATTTCCGGTAAGAGCACAACCGCCATGTTCGATTTGAGACAACACTACCCTGTCATAATTCATGCAGTATGCAGGTACATAGTGTACACAGTGTACTACATGTAAGTGTACTAATGGAAGTATCCGAATTGAGACACAGCATGTGTCTCCAGATGGGATGCACTACATGCTTACCTCCAGACGGCATAGGAAAAGGGTCAGATTGGGCCGTTTTCAGGAGGAACTAAATTTGGTGGGATGTGAGAACAATGGGAACAAAGGCCAGAAAATCCTGTCATGCTAATCTCTGTTGTGTCCAAGATACAAAATTGGTTCCACTGTGTCACAATGATAAGGATGAAATGTCCAGTTGTTATTTGTGATACTCATTTTCATTCTCATTAATCAACGTCTGTAAGATTTTTCATTATCAGGCTGATTTCAGCATTTGGTTATATTTCAGCTCCATCTTTTTGTGCGTCTCTTGCAGGTAAGCAGGGTCAGTCATCGCAGATCCTTTACACAAAGAGAGCAGCTCTGTCAAGTCAAGCCTCCGCGTCTTTGTCCGTCACCTCCTTGGCCTCTTCTTCCTCGCTACCTCAGGGATCTCCCGAAAGCCGACTGCCACCCAGCAGACCCGCTCCAATTCTCTCATCTCCTTGCCAGTCACAAGCAGCCGTACGAGCCCGGGAGTTTGCCGCTGACCTCTTCAGGCGGGCCCAGGGAGGAGGAGGAGGAGGAGGAGGAGGGAAAGAAAACGAAGGCCAGGCAGAAAGGAGAACAGTTGATGGTGGTGAGAAAGAGGCAGCACAGATACCAGGAGACAAAGGGATAAATGGAGAGAGGAGGAGAGAGGAGGAGGATTGTAGAGAGAGGAGGGAGGAGGAGAGACTGAACAGTTTACCACAAGTGTCAACACCAGGCGGGAGCCACAGTTTGCCACAGTGCTCTGAACAAGTGATGTCTCCTGCCTCCTCTTCCTCATCACCTTCATCCCCTCCGACCCCGTCCTCATCCCAGGAGGTCGGCCCCAGCGAGCCTGGATATGTCAACTATTCACGCCTGCACTTCTGCCTCCAACAGCCAGGGGCAGCAGAGCAGAATACAGGAGGTGAGAGAAAGAGGATTACACAGAGAACGAGTGATTTAAAAAAAAAAAAAAAAAAAAAGAAGAGCTCTTATCAGGTCAAGTCTGAAGCTGCTGACCAGCATCTTTCCTCTCGGTTTCTGTGTCTCCAGGTTATGAAGACGATAAAGTTCAGCTACCTTTCACAGTCACGGACCTTAAAGGACGGAACCTGCAGCTGGTCACCGGGCCACACAGTGGACAGGTGTGTGTTTGTGCCAGTATATCTGGGGCTGTAAATTCATAAACATTGCAATAAATATATCAAGGTGTCCTACCTGTCCTGAGAATACTGGAATCAATAGTCAATAATTAGCTGAAGGCATTTATCTCAGAGCACTGCATCAGTCTGGTTTTACAGACAGTCATCAAGCCATCTCACATAAGTTTTTAATTATTTAATTTCTAGTTTAGATGATAAGAAACACTATGCTATCACATTCATAAAAATCTTTGATAAAGTTGATCATTTTTACTTCTTGACGACTTTATTTTTTAACTTTTGCGTACGTTTTAATCCGTGTGTTCTCTCTCACAGAGTGTGTGTGTGGAGCAGTTGACTCTAGACTTTGAGTATCTCATCAATGAGGTGATCAGGAGCGATGCTTCTTGGGCCCCTCAGTTCTGCTCCTTCAGCGACTATGATGTTGTGATATTAGAGGTCAGTACGCACACACAGTACTGTACACTCACACTATGTCTTGTTAATTTCAGTCTCTTTTTCCTCTTCTTCACACCTGATGCTGGTTTGCAGCAGCACTTATTCACTTCTTCATATCTGAGAACTGTGGGTTCCAAACTAGTGTTGCATTGTGGAGGAAATGTAGTGTGTTGAAACAATACACTGCTTTCCACCGGTTTAGATTGCAAATAACAAGTGTCATTAGACCTGCAGTCTTTGGGTTTACTGTATTTTTCTTACCTTTTGTCACATACTGTATTTGCTAGTAAATTCTGAGCTGAAAAAACAAGTAAACAGGAACATTTTGATTTGTCCTGGAGATGATTTGTGTTTGATGTGTATCAGGTGTGTCCTGAAACCAACACTGTGATGATCAACATTGGTCTGCTGTTACTGGCCTTCTCCAACTCAGATGAGGAGCACTGCAGGTACTTGTCCTAAATAAACCCAAAGCCTTCTTCAGCCCTTTTTTCTGCCCCCGTTAAGTCTGCTTTTCACTGTCTGTTCCCAGGCCAAACACGTACCATTCCAACCTGCAGGTCAGCTGGGACCTAAACACAGGTGTGTGTCGCACCGTGGGTGTTGGTGACCTTACAGAGGTCAAGGGTCAGACCAGGTGAGGAACTACATATACTCCTACACACACACACACACACACACACCTTTCTGTCTGTCTTCCTTTTTCTTGTTATGCTCCATTTAGTTCTGTTGTGTTAAAGGTGTCAATATTTATCTCTCTCTCGTCAGTGGGAGTGTGTGGAGTTCTTACAGGAAGTCCTGTGTGAACACAGTGATGAAGTGGTTGGTCCCTGAGAGCAGCTCCCGCTACATTAATCGCATGACCAACGAAGCTCTACACAAAGGTGAGTTATACACACATTTGTGCACACATTCAGTATCCTGATAATCTAGCACAGACCCTCCAACACAAACCAAATACTGTCTCGAAATGTTGTCCAGATGTCTGTCTATGAGGATTCTCATTCATCCAGGTCAAAGGGCAAGTCAGAAGTCAAATCCAACCGTATTAGACCAAACAGCTTTTGACTTCTGCATTTAGTAGCCAGATGTGTAACAGCTGGGGAGTATTCTGTGTACATGGGAAGTTAATGTACCTCTAGTTAGTAGTGTTACCAAGAAGTTCAGGTGTTAGCTTACGGTTAAAAGCACCGTAACTGCTATACAGCCTTGATGTTGTGTATGTGACGAACATACTGATGTTGATTTATGTCCTGTACCAGTATGTTACCAATAAGAATTCACATTTAGACTTGTCGCTACAGGAAAAGGTGTAACAAATAACATTTTCAGCATGTTGCTCAGTCATGCAAGAGGCCTTTTTCACAGCAGACATTTTGACACTTATCGCAGTAGGAAAAGCACAGGTGTTATTAATAACATTAACAATGGCTCTGCTCTATTTAAGCGTCCCAGCAAGTCGTGACTGTGAGCCAGCATGCACAATTTACAAAAGACATTTTGACGTGTCACAGTAGGAAAAGCACACAAGTAAATAATAAAAATGAATCATGGCTGAATTCCATTTAGCTATTTTTGTGCACACTGGCTTACTGTCTTTCACATTGTCACGGCTTACTGGGACAATTAAATAGAACGCCAATGGTAACACCTGTGTTTTTCCTACTATGACATGTCAAAATGTCTGCTGTAAAAAGGTCCTTAACCAGGACCCTGAAACCAAAGGAGCTAAATGGAATTTAGCCATCAATCATTGTATGATTTATACTGCTTTTCTTACTGTGACATGTCAAAATGTCTGCTGTGAAAAGGGCCTTGTCGATTATTTTAAGTGTTTATTTCCGATGAATTCAGTAGTAGTATTTAGTTTTATAATTTTGAGTGTCAGGTTTTTTTATTGCAGTAAATTCTCAGGAGGTATTATGAGTACTGTGTGGACCCCAGGCACTCCTCACAGCCTGCCTAAAGAAACACGAGGTCTGGTGTGATCAGGCCTCATGTTCCCTGGTTTCAGGACAAAGGTCTCAGCCACTATTAGTTTTACAGTCTGTGCAAACGTGTTTTCTGATTTGTGCGTTTGAGCTAAGTGTGAATTCAAATTCAAATGTCACTCGTCTTCTCGCCTGTAGGCTCGTCCCTGCAAGTGTTGGCAGATAGTGACCGATGTACCTGGATTGTATTATGAAGAAAGAAGAGCGCCACAAGTGTCAAACCAACAGAAAGAAAAGCACACACAGATACACGTCGACATGGCCTCATTGTCAGTATGGAGGTTAATCTGAGCAAAACTGCACACGTTCAGTGACTGCGCTTTGGTAACATGTAGGTAAAACACGTGTCAAATTGAAACTGAACAAAGAACGCTGTAGTTGAAAAACTGTAAAGATGAAGTTTTTTTTAGGTAGTCTGTGTTTAATTTTACAGGTTTCATCTTTTTTTGTAATTGTGTAGTGTATCATTGCTAGCACCAAAATCAAGAGCTGGACTGAACGAAGTTTTTGTTTTTATACATAAAGGCGTACCGTTATTGTAGCGTGAGTGTTTCTTGTGTGTGTCTGTAACTGAGCGTATGCAATATCCGCACCTGTGTGATGTTCACAAGGGGATTTCATCCAGACAATAAGTGTGTGTATGTATGAGTGTGTGCATGTTTAATGTGTATGTAACATTTGACCGATTCTGCTGCTTTTTCTGAACCAGTTGTTTCCTCACCTGGTCTGGACCAGTTCAGTCCAGCTGTGTTGATTCATAAGGCTGCAGTGTTTAAAATGAGACAAATTGAACCCAGTACTGCATCACTTGACTCCTAACATCTTTTTTTAAAATTTAAACCTGTCGTGGAAGTAGAAGTTGTTGGAGTCTCCTGCTCAGCTGGTTGTCACCACGCTGTATGTTTACTGGCTTGGAAGTAATACTATGTTCTATTGGGATATTTTGTTAAAATAAAATGTTCAAAAGGTTTTTGTGAGTCTTGTATTAATAACTGGACACACAGATTCTGAAAACAGTCAGCATTGTAGGTCAGTGGTTCCCCACCCTGGGGGTCGGGACTCCCAAAAGGGATCATGAAATAATAAACTGTATAGGACAACAGGAAAAACCCAGATACTGCAGACTTCATTTTAAAGGGGCACTCCATCAATTTTAGTACAGTTTGGTCATCATGAGGAGTACTACTCAGCCTGTAAAAACAGTTGCATAATGTAAAGAAACCTGATCATCTCATCAAGCTTAACTGCAGAAAGTCTGCATTGCAAATTGTAGATTTGACAAAAGTGGACAATTAGGAGGCAGTGAGGGTCTAACAAAAGATGCTATTACGTTGCATTATGGGAAATGTAGGATCCAGTGGTTTTGGAGCTTGACCCACACTAGACACTAAAAGTCAGGATATCTGCTACTGCTTTGAGTTCGATCTCTTGTGAGTTTCCCAACTTTATGGAGGTACAATACTACATCGTCTTTAAGGGGTCACAAGCCAAAAGGGTTGGGAACCTCTGGTGTTGGTGATGTGTCTGAGCAAAGAACAAAGTCTAGAGTCTAAAAAAATTCTGGCAATCACATCCTTTTAGTTAACAGTGAGAATAAAGCTACAAACATCAATCACAGATTTAAGTACAAAGGTCTTCAGAATAACATCAAGAGGACCTCATTTATAAAAGGTTCAGCAGCACAAGCTAAGGACAGAATCACAACTTTTATAACAGTGACATCGCAGTTAGCAGTTGATTTTAAGTCCAATTTTGTAGTCTGCCCTCAGCATATGAATAAATGTAAATATACCCTTGTTTTCTATTTAGTGTTCTTTGGTGGTCAGACCATCCTGAAGGACATCCCACTACTATCTAATCTGCTCACGCCATGTGAGAGGCTGCTGGTTGAGCATGTGCTCTTTAGAAAGGGTCCACCTATAAAGTCCCCATAGTCACATGCTTGGACCATCATCATCATCATCATCATCACAATAAAAATATAGCTCAATAATCTGGATGGTGGACATACCACAACATATTTCTTAAGGCAATAATGGTTAAACAACATACAAATAGTTTGGATATATGATAGTGTTCACAAAAGGTACATAATATAGGTTATCTACAAAAGGTTCAACATTGATACCCAGAAAATAAACATCTACTTTTACACTACAAAAAATTTGAGAAAGCTGTAGCTGGTACAAAGGTTGCCATGGATACAGTGTAGTAAGTGCTGTTGCCTGATTGGGAGGGATAAGCTTTGGCCTTGTCCTGTGGCCCGTTCAGGTTGCATCTATGAAGGTGTGTGGTGGGGTAGCACTTGAGCCGTCTGTCTGTCCGGTACGTGTGTGTAACTAAGAGAGATTATGAGCTTGAAAGAATGGATGGATGATGACGAGATAAAAGGGTGGATGGATGAAGAACAGCAAACTGGGCAGAATCATCACAACGAGGCTTGACTGTCACCATCTCAGATTTTTTTTTTCCCACAGCTAGCAAAAGTTCATGACAACACCGAGACGACTTCACAGGACCTTCATTTATTAATCCAATACAGAATATATAGAATACAAGCTTTTTCAGGCTAGAAATATCTCAAAGGCACAGGTTATCAGTTAATTGGCCAAATTAATAAGAAATAACATAAAAAAACGTAAAATATGGCATCCACAAATAGCTGTCAATTAACATCCATGTGCCAACAAAATCCATGGTGCAGTATCATTCCAGATGCTACTCTGAGGTTAAAACAATGTATATTTCAGACAGTGCCATTCATTAAAGTCCAGCTCCCCTGCATAGTCATTGCTTTAAAAGGCAAGATGAGTGATATTTTTGAGTTTAGAGTACAATGAAGAACACTGGAGTCTTCTCATCTCTCCACAGCAATCAGGTCAGTGAGAATATATATATATATATATATATATATATATTGTATACATTATTATTTAGGCTGGACAGGAGTGGCTACTGACATCTAGCCACTGGATAGACAGGGAAGGCACAGGGAACGTGGGGAGGGCTGTCAATGACCACATGAAGGCAAAGAGAAAAAGAATGGCAGCGCAAAAGTACAGAATACAAAATTGGCAAAAGGCTCTCTCCCACTTTCTCACATGCTTCACACACACCAGACGACCACACGCTCAACACCAAGCACCACCTGTTTGCAAACCAGAAGCGTACACAGGGTGACAGGATGGGATGACATGATGTTAAACTTAAAGCAAACGTGTGTGTAAAGTGTGTGATAATTATACAAATGAGTGACTAAGGTGTGCTGTGGGTCTCGGTCAGAGTGTGCAGATTTAAACTTGTCCTGGGCTGCTTGGCAGGCGGCTCCATCGGCTCCTTGTCCTCGTCGACCGCACTCAGAGAGCTGGACTGCAGCACCAGATCTCCGGTCTCGTCCTCACTCTCCTCTTCCTCGTCGTCCTCCTCTTCTTCTGATGGAGAAAGGCATTGACATGACATTAAGTGACCTGACACCAGAGGCTGGAGCAAAACTTGAAACATATTGTGAGCCACGCTGAAGTCACCTTTCTCCAGGTCCGGAGAGATTCGGCTCTTGACGGTGCTGGCAAACTGCATCACAGAGTAAGGATCGGACATTTATTAACATATATCATCAAGTGCAGACTGTACTATGTGAGCGACTGTAAGTGCAGACACATACTTCTCCCATGACCGCAATGGGTGTCACTCCTTTAGCCTGGGCCACCCTGTGTTCTATCAGGTAGTACATATACTCATCATACAGCAAGCGGATCAGATGAAAAGAGCCAAAACTGGCAGCACTGCGCAGAGTCAGGTCCCGGATTACCATAGAACTGGCGAGAAAGCAGAGAAGATAAAAACAATTATATTAAAGATAAAACCAAATATTCTTATACAACATGTTTTTCCATTTCCCCTCACCTATAGAAGGACCAGTTGAGCAGGAACACCTTGGCAGCCTTTGGTAGGGCGACAGGGTTTTGCTCATAGGGCTTCAGGGCCTGAGAGACAACACCATCCAGCCAGGTAGCCCACTGCTCCAGAGAGTTTTGCTGCTGCAGTGTCATTTTAAAGTCTTGCTCCAGCCGCTGTACCACAAGGTCTTCACACTGACACACCCAGGATGCCTGCTCCTAAGGGGGACACAGGTGGACAGTGTCAGGGTTCTGCTCTATTTCACCTAAAACACGACAGTACGGTAACAGATGGGAGAGGAGGGTAGAACCAACCTGTACATTAGTGAAATCAACCCGGTTGAGGTCTGAGAGCATCTGGTTGATCTGGGCTGAGTTCTGGAGGACGGCGCGGGCCGCCTGGGCCAGGTGGTTCAGGCTGGTATAGCGGCGCAGTGTCTGGGAGAAGGAGCATACACAAACCACCTGAAGGAAAGAGGGAGGAGAAAGAATGAAGGGAGACATAATAAGATGGCGCATGTCAGGAAGCAGCCCAGTTCACACTGGTTACTGAAGTGCATCTTGGGTTTTCCCAATCACAAGACGACAGCACTAAACATGTGTAAATGTACACAAAACACACCCAAGGATACAGTGAGGTCCCTTTAAATATAATAAAAAGTGGTCACTCGAAACATTTAAGATAAACCATCATACAAATACCTTTATGCGAACCATCTCTTCTGGGATGTTCATCATGGCGCCTGTCAACCAATTCTCCAGACTCTTGGCAAAGTTACGGATGGCCTGAGTTAAGGCACCTGAGGCAGGGAGGGCGGTAGAGAGGAGAAAGAGAGGGAAACATGCAGGTGTGTAGTACAAGGCAAAACCCCTGAACTTGCCACCAGATCCAATGACCAATGTTCCCTCACCTTTACAGGTGGGCATGCTCTAAAATCTGTCAGTTAGTCTTGATTGGCCTTGCTAACTTACTAGGGATGGGTCTCAGTACATCAGGGATGAGGATCTCCACCAGAGTCTGGTAGAGCAGGTTGTCGCACTCTTTCGTCCAGTGCAGCACTGGCTCAAACTTACACAGCACCACCAGGCACGATTTGGACAGACGCTTCTCGGACTCGTTGTGCCTGGAGGAGCGCACGAGACAGACGTGACGGGGGGAGAAGACGGACCATTCATACTCAGTAACAGCAGTGGATGGGATGTATGTGCTCGTATTTCAGACTGTGTGAGTGTGTTAGTGACACTTACAGGTTGAGTGATTCTGTGTCGCTGCTCTGGCTGAACCTCCAGAAGGATTTCCACAGCGTCTCCACAAGAGTGAACTGAAGGTTGACCATCACGTCCAAAATGGCCTGTGGGGATCACACATGACATCACAGAGCCGTCTAAACCGTCTTCACACTACAGGATTGCTTGACATTTTGATTAGAAAGAATGTTTTGTTCAGCTTTAGAATTAGTACGGGGAGCTTGGCGTCTTTTAACACAGTGGTTCTCAACCTGGGGGTCACGACCCCCAAGGGGGTCCCGTGTGATCTGTGTATGTGGACAGAGAAGAAAGCTAATTTCAAATCTAAAGAGTATCATAATCAGTGTGTGTGTCCTGTTTTTGGCCACGAGTGCCTACCTCGCAGTGCTCTCTGTAGAGAGTCTGAAAGGCCTTGAGGTGTTCTAAAAGGATCCCATCAGGCAGGGTTCGATCCTGCAGATCAATGTCCACAAAGTCTGGCAGCGGCCTTGATGCCTCTACACAATAGATAGAGATACAGCAACAGAGAAACAGAGGGAACACATGTCAGACCCGATCTTCATCACCAATCATTACATTGAAAATCCAAATGATTCATTTCTTTTCAACAAAATCATTTAATAAAACAATGTGTATTGCTAGAAAAAAATGGTGAATGTTATGCAGAGTGCAGGTGTTGCTCACCCAGAAACTGCTGATACTGTTGCACCTGCGCAGAAATATCACAGAGTGCCCCCGCCTGCTGACCCATCCCACCTGATGTCCCATTGGCGACCCCCTGTATCTTCTGAACTGGCTTTATCCTATTGGACAGATTGGCCATCAATCAGGGAGACAGGTAGAGAGTCACAGGGAAGACACAGCTTATGTTGCAGTTGGAGCACTTAAAACAGGCTGCAATAACATTGCTGAATGGTTCTTGTACAACAAAGATGCTCTTATACACCCTGTTCACTTTTGGAACTGTAATGTGTCTGGATGATCCAATCACATGTGGACGGCTTTAGGCAGATGTGTAAATGAAACCAAAATGCACTTAGGACACATTGCAATCCAGGCACAGATTTAAAGACACAAAAGCACAGAAGAGGCATGTGTTGTTATACTGTACTGATTTCATACAATCCTATATTTACAACCTGATGTCAAAATGAAGTGACATTACAAATTACAAATCTCACCCGTAGCCACAGGGACACAAGGATGTGGTCACGTGTGGATAAATACCTGTTTTTTTGTGAGAAAGGCTGCTGCCTCATCGCCATGTGCTGTTGTTCATCCATCAGTCGGAGCAGAGGGGAACCAGATTTGATCCTCAGACCATAGTAGTGGTACTTAGAGTTCCCTCTGAAACACACACATGAAGAGTTATGACAATACCCTGAGACACTCGTCTAGGAAAATCAATGCACGTGTGTGTGTGTGTGTGTGTGTTTATGTATGTATGTATGTATGTATGTATGTATATACCTGGTCCCTAATCTCCGTGTACGTAGCCCCATGAAGACAGACCTGATGAGTTTGCCGAAGGATGCAGCATTAACAGGTTCTAGTTTCTGCTCCTGGCAGTGCAGCAGGTAGTGGTAGTAGAGGGTGCAACGAGGTAAACTCACCCCCTCTGCCCCCTCGTAGTTATCACACAGCCACTGCACCTAAGGAAGATGGACGGTCACAGAATTCAATATTCTGAATATTCATGTCTTAGATTATAGCCAATACATTTTTCACTGAACATGAGTACTCACAGTAGCAGGTGGGGCACGAGAGTTAGGGCTGGAGTAACTCTGTCCTCCACCTGCTGCAGCTCCTCCCCCTCCTCCTCCCCCTAACACATAACCTCCCTGAATTACGTAGCCCCCTGCGCCCGCAGCAGCTACCCCGCTATTGGCTCCCGTTGTTGCCACAGAAACCGGCTGCGACGTCACAGAGCCGGTGATGTCTGACTCAGAGCTGGGCGTGGCCTCATAGTAGGTGGAGGAGGAGGCGGGAGGGGTCTGGGAGTAGAGGGGTGAGTCGGAGAAAGGGTAGTTGCTCGATCGACTGGACAGGAAAAGAGATGTACACGCACACGCACACACACACAGAAACATATAAATGCACAATGGGCACAGTTGCGTGACCATGAAAGTTGCAAGGTGTGTGTGATCGATCGTGTGTGTGTGTGTGTGTATATGTGTGAACATGTCTACGAGATATGCAACATGCACACAGGTGGGAGCAGGTTCCTCTCTACTCACATGGTGGGCGTGGTAAAAGTCGCATCTCCACCTCCGTCCACATACTGCACCTGGCCAGAGAACACATGCTCCACCTGGACAACAAGCAAACAGGAGACTTACATCAGCAACTGATGGCTTGCACAACAAGCTGTAAACACAATATTAACATATTATTACCTTATAATGTTGTTATGGCAAACATGTTAGCAAAAAGTTGTCTATTTACTCATCCAGCAAACACGGAGCAACATTAGCATTCATTTGGAGTTGTGTGTGTGTCCACCTGATGAGTATAAGCTCAATATTCACTCCCCTTTTGGTTCTGTTTTTGGTCCCACCAACTAATATCTGGCTCACCAGCCAGTCACTAGCTTTGATTGTGTGTGATTATGTGCAGGGCAGCTAGTGCAGGGTGGGAAATTAACTTTTTAAAATGTGAACATCTACCAGCCACTGACAGATAAATGTCCAAAAAATCTTCCAAAGGATGAAAGTTAAGCATTACCTTACCATCAACAATGATTTAATTTCAAATGGATGGCACTATATTTAGGTGATTTTTGGAGGATTGTAGAGAGGCTCTGAGCAGGGAAAGGCATGGAATGGTGAGTGATGAGAGTGAATCCAAATAATGAAGCTGGGGGCTGTAAGAACCAAAACAATGAGCTGAATGATGCTAAAAATGCTCTGTAAATGTGAGGTGAACTGCAGAGCTGGCAATCAATCCTCTGTGGGTTCATCACTACAAGCGACCCCTTTCACATTGCATGCAGTCATTTGATCCATTGTTAATGTGAAATTATACATCAGAGCAGCTTTTAGCTTAGTCTTTCCCAGATATCTAGCCTGAAACAAACAGCAATGAACAGAGAGTAAAGCTTGATAAATATCAACTGATTTTCTTTGAATAGTTTTACACCACATCTCGTTGTTCTACTGAATAAAGTGTGCTGTGCTCCATAACTGGGTCAAGACTGTTTTTGTTCAGAGGTGTGGCTGAGCAGCCACAATTTCTGAAACCTGTTTGACAGCTCACCATCATTATTGTTACACATGAATGGAAGCCAAGTTGTTGACTGTTTCTTGGTAGACGTGATGGTTTAAAGATGGGTATTAAGGAATACCACTAGGAAAACAAAGGGGTGTAGTCTGCCATTAAAGATGAATCTAAGTGTTGGGACCAAAAAACAATCCTAACAGCTCATTCACTCACACAGGTAGACAGCGTGACCTGTCAGTGTTCAGGTACATCTCAGACAGTGGGGGGATGAGCATGAGGAAGTGAAAGAGGAGGAATGTGATGGAGGTGAAAAGCCATGTATCCTATATCCCTCTATTTCTATCTGCCTGTAACACTGGCCAAAGCCATCACTGATGCATGCATGACCACATTACCGTTACACTTGAATTTAATGTATTTATTGTATATTCTCTTACACGATTAGAGGAAGTGTTTTGTGTGTGTGTGTGTGTGTGTGTGTGTGTGTGTGTTTTACCTCCTGGTTGATGTGCACAGACTGTAGGTTGTTGATGTGGCCAGTCTGAATCCTCTTGGCTGCCTGCGACACCGCTTGCAACACTGACCTCTGCTGGTGAGCAAAGCCAGAGTGTCAGATAGAGCTTTGGGTGCTCAACCGTTTGTTGTGACTTGCTCCTACATGGTCAAATAAAAAATTCATGTTTTTTTGTATATGTGTGCATCTTACCTGTTGGGTGGTCTGCACTGGTTGGACCACCTGAGTAGGAACACCAGGGGCAGGTGGGCTGGAGTCTGACAGACTGTCATTGGAGTGAACAGAGCCCTCTAGGGATGGCAGAGGGAGGGGAGAGGGAGAGGGAGAGAGGTTTCGTCAAACAACCAAACAAATCTCAACAGAA
Organism: Macquaria australasica; assembly: GCA_005408345.1. Classification (NCBI taxonomy): domain Eukaryota; kingdom Metazoa; phylum Chordata; class Actinopteri; order Centrarchiformes; family Percichthyidae; genus Macquaria; species Macquaria australasica. The sequence continues at coordinate 55,849 of SEMN01001039.1, forward strand.
AAGCCATTTCCACAAATTCAGTACTCACGACATACTGCTTCCAAATCGTAATAACAGCCACCGCAGAACATCCTGCAACAAAGTTTTTTTTTTTTTGCTCAGCTGAGGAGAGACTGACAGCGGGGAGGAGGAAGAGTGTGTCTCTCCAACTCTCCTTTCATCCTTATATCTTGCATGCAGAAGGACAGCCTTGGACAGCTAATCTCCCCAGATGGAGAGAGAAATCACTCCATCTTGTAAACATGCAGATCAGATGAGAGAAGGGAAATGAGAGACACATGAGGGATGATGGATAGAGGGAGAAAACAGAGGATGGAGGGTGGGCGGAGGAGAGGGTGATATTCACTTCCTTGTACCCGTCAGGTGAGAAAACATTTTTACTTCAGTCATTTTGCACTGTCCAGCTCTCACTGTGCTGCTGTTACTTCAACCTGCGTTAACCGCCAGAAACATACCCATAGTTACACTTGGACCAGCACAACTCTACACAACCCACCACTCAAATTAATTTCGCATTATTATAACTGATCGAAAGTGACAACCAGTCTCTCCCCAAATGTTTGTAACTGTTCCTTCCCACCTGGCAGTTTGGAAAGCTAATAGCTTTTTATTTAAACAACTTTAAATTCCTTCCATAACACAATTAAAAAGCAATGAATATGTTAATAAATACTTTATCATTAGAGGTTACCTGGTGTTTCCCACAGGTTGACTGCTGGCTGAATATCTAACTAGTCACCCAAATTAATCAAGGCAATGTGATATGTGCAAGCCATTCTGGTCCATGGCTTTGTTTAGGTTGACTGCAGCTAGGACCACAACAGAGACCTCTTTGGAGCGTGTCCACATAACAACAAACCAAATCTTGTTGCTAAAACCAGAATATATATTATACAATTTTTATCACGTGGTATTGTAGGTAGCACTGAAACTATCAGTCGATTAATTGATTGGTTAATCGACAGAAATTTACACTATTACCATACTTTTCTGATTGCCTATATATCTATTAGGTCTTTTATCACATAAAAATATCAAACATTTGTTGGTTACAGGAGCCCAAAAAAGAAGTGTTAAGACATCTAAATGGGCTCTGGGTAACTGTGATTGACATTTATGTTTTGTTTTTTACATTTTATTGGTGGAATAATTAATTGATTAATCGGTAAGATACCAACAAGATATGTTAATTGACTATTAAAATAGTCCTATTTGTAGCCCTTAAATTAGAAGATTTCTTTTAGAATTTCTGCCAGTTAAACTGGTAAAGGCACAACATTGGGTTAGGGTTAGTTTTAGAAGTGTACTCTTTCTCAAAACTGGGTGAGCTACTTAACAGTCCCTGCTGCGAAATTAATTCATATTTAAAACTAATTTTCCTTATTAAATATATATATACCGTATTAAAACCTTGTGTATAGTTTTACTGTATTCAGTGGAAATCTTTCAGTACATCATTTCAGCCTGGTATCATAAATGTGGATATATATTTTACTACAGCCCATGTTCCACATATGAGGGAATGCCAGGTCTTAATAAGTACAGTTATTCAGCTAACTTAGTAGTCCTGCTTCATGAGAATGAGACAAGCCCCAGGCCTGTGAGTCTCTCACTCTGGGTGAGAGTGCACAGTGTTACTTGATACTAGCCGGCAAAAAGATCTACGAATAGACGGCCCTAAAATAAACATAGAGATAGACACCAGTCAGAGTCAATTCTCTCTCATTTCCACAAGTTAACACCATATTTTAAAATACTACTACTACTACTTTCCTTATGATTGAGCATTTGTTTTCTTTTAATTCAGGATACATTTTGAAAAAGCAATGACCTAAACGAATTTGAACTAATATCTGGAAAAGGTCCAAAGCCTTGTAAGTACACATTACATTAGCTACCATAGATACTGGCTTATCAAATGTTTTGTACCACTGCAGGAATCGTAAAGCCATGTTGATGTAATATAATAATAAAAAAACACATCATCATATCACCAACTCTCTATAACAGCAAAAGCAACAGAGTAGAAGTGAAATCAGGTTCCATCCATCAGCCATCCACGCTCCCACGTTTGGGACTATGCAGCCTAGCAACCAAGTCCATCAGCTTATTTTGTCCTCATAATGTATGCACCACCTAGCCAGACAGGCAAACTACATCAGCGGTTGTTCAATCCTGGTGGGACTTAGATCTCTGCTTATCTTCATTCTAGCCATCTAATCAGACTATTTTAAAGATGGAACTCAAGTCGGTAGGGCAGAGAACCTGTAACCTACATAACCACAAAACACTGAACTAACAAACATCATCATCATAACTAATAACTATTATATGCAGATTGTTATACACAAATGTAGTCAGATAATTCCTAAAATGTCAGCGGATATCATTGGAACATGTTTTTGTGCCAGCTGGGGCTAAACCTATTGATGGCAAGCCCCAAACTACACAAATTCCTTTTTCAAAGTCCTGCTGTTAAAATGACGAAGAAAGTGAAATCTAAATATCTAAAGATACAAAAATGGCACATCATCAAATTTATTCACTGTGTCCAACCAGCGGTCCAAAACCTAAATATATTCAATTCACAATGATAGAAAACAGAGGAAAGCAGAAAGTCCTCACATTTGAGAACATTGAACCAACAAATATTGGGGGTTTTCCACCTTTGATTTAATTTTTTTTTATATATGGCTAGTCAAAAAATGTTAGACATTTTAAGAGATCTGGAGGACTGGCAAGTAAAGACAAGCATTAGACATGATTTTAAAGATGTATAGATAAAGATTTAACTCTCCTCTGCACTGTTTGGTAACTATCACTATGTACCGGACAAACTGCCAGTCTCCAACCAGGATCCAGCCTGTTGCTTACACCCTATAGATACAGACTTGTGGGACAAACTGAAGCTTGCTCAGACTGCATGCCATATCATGCCCCTTTATGTGAGCTAAAAAATGTGTATTATGTGTCATTCATCAGCCTCTCACCTGTAACAGTTACTATGATGTACTGAGGCGAGCTCTGACCATTACTCTTCTGGACCGCAGAGTGCTGGATGTCCGGGGTTACATAGTGTTGTGTGGGAGTGGTCAGAACCACTGGCTTGTGGCTCTGGGCCTGGGTGGGCGGCGCTTGAGAACAAAGTGCATCCTGTCCTGTTTTTGAGGCTGTGGCTGATTGGTTAGCTGATGCAATGGTTCCAGAGGTTGGGGGGATCTCAGAGAGGAAGTGCGCCGTCTTTGCGGATGAGGGTGTGGTGGCAGCAGGTGTTGCTATGGTTACTGTGTTGGCCTGCTGAGGCTGAAGGTCCTCTGAGTATCCAGAAGTTGCCATGGCAACCAATGATTTGAGGCACTAGTTCTGTGGATAAAAAAAGAGATGGCACTCATTAATTTAAGTGCTACAAAAATACGTAGCAACACGCTTGTTGGCATATTATTTCACCTCTCTATGATTTGGCCACACAGACCTAGTGTGCCTACGTTGACACGTGGGTATGGGTGTGTGTGTGGAACATAAACCAGAGGAGGAAGTAGGGCTTTTGTCTGAGACTAAGCAGTAGTCTAGAGCTTTTCCTGTTTGGTTCAGTATGAACCACAGCGCGATCACCATAAATAAAGCAAAGAATTCAATTTCCAAAACAAGGTTGATGGTGTTTCAAGTGAAATAAAACAACTACATGACCAATTAAAGATCGTAGACAGCCCCAGGTATTACCATCTCTGGAAATAAACTCATATTAATCACTGTCAGTCAGGACTTTAGGCCATCCCACTGGAAGATAAGCCACTGCTGCGTAAACCAACACAATCAGATGATCATCCGGCACGCCGTGTTCACGGGAGTGACCTGCCGAATTCAATGTCAGACCGAAAACTTTTTCAAAGTCGCAAAAAGATTATGAAACATGCCACGCTCGTTTCTCAGCGTTCAGAACTCATTAACGACCCCGTTGCGTGTGCTTTTCTGTATCTAACGCTTCTGGACAGCTTGCTCGAAAAGTGAGTTGAGACAGCGAGAGTGAGCTTCCCCAGCTAGCAGCTCGCGTTGAGTTGTGACGTTAAAGCGAGCTAGCTAGTTGCTAGTTACTCATGTTGGATAGTCAATAAATCTATGACCACGCCACCAATCACGTGCCATTATAATGGCATCGTAATCGAAACTGCAAGAAACAGCCTGAACATTATAACAAATTAGCTTTTTAAAAAACAGTACGATTGGCACTACAACACACACCCGCCATCTTGTGCTCTTATCAAAGATCTGACATCGCCATAACAACGGTCTGCGTTTGGAAAGAAGCTAGCAACCACTTCCATCACCGACACGCTCGACCAATTTCACGTTAACGGTGACGACTGTACAAACAAGCACACGTATATAATTAAGAGAAAATGAAATGATAATTCGGATATATTTTACTTCTTCACCTCTAGTTTATCCCAGTATTGTCCTCTTTTAGTCGTTCAAGTTTTTTTTTCCTTAGATTTAGGTTGTTGTTGTTGACTCCCGTTGCTTGGTTCTTGTCGCCAGGACTACCGTGACTATGGCGCCTTGCCTTCACCGGGGCAACTGTTGCTACCCTCTCGTCATCGCCCCGCCCTACACTAAATGCTGATTGGCTGACCTGGGAGGTGGTCGCAGCGTCGACAAAATAACCGATCGTTGATTGGTAGACGGTCCCTGTCTGTCACTTTAATCAGAGTCCAACGTCAAATGACCACTTCTAGTGTTACTTTTTTGACTGCTGCTCAGAATGTCAAGCAGATAGATGGAAAATGATGGAAGGTCATTCACTTCATTCTTTTCACATAAAATGTTGCTACTGCTGCTTATCTCCGCCCAGGCTCGTATAGGCTCATATAAATTATTAATATTATACAACATTCAGAAGTTCATTTGAGTCACTGCAGTATCACCAGTTGGCCTCTGAAATCTCTCTGCAATGTGTATGTATGTGTGTGTGTGTCACTTGTAGTGAACGCCAATGTATAGCACCCTAGTTATCCTTGGGGTGCATGGATAGTGATCTCCATCCAATGCACGGCACAGCGAGACGGAGATTGCGCTGGTGACACACAGCACAACCCAACTGATGTGAGGGACAGAAAGGCCAAGAAAAGGTCACAGATGATTAGATAGACAAGAGCTCTGCTGACATCACCTCTGGCATCATTCGCTACTTAATCACAACTTTTCTTTTTCTCTATGTGCATTGTTGCCCCTAAAGGTCTCCGGTCTTATCTCTGGGCATGACAAAGAGTGGAGATGAGTTGAGGTCCTTCTCTGGGATGCTGAGGCCTATATAAGGTAGGGACTGTCCAGAAAGAAACACAAACCACACAGACACCTCAAGCAATTTCCAGCCTTTGAGACACCTATAGGGCATCTTTTCACTCTCACCATGTGGAAGGCAGCCCTCTTGACCTTGGGCTTGTTGGTGGCGTTGGTAGACAGGGTGCGGTCCAATGATGGCCATCCCTCTTTCTATGGGGTGAAACTGTGTGGGAGAGAGTTCATACGAGCTGTCATCTTCACCTGTGGTGGTTCTCGCTGGAGGAGAAGCGTAGGTGGCTCAGGTAAGAGTGTGTGTGTGAGACTATGGATAAGTTTATTTCTTATGATGTTTTCCTAGAGTCAAACTGTAATATTGACAGGTTCACCCTTGCTTTTTTACCAACTCTTATTGGAGAAGAGGTCTTTGACGCATGGAACACAAATCCCATCCCTCAACTTGCCAGCGAGCAGGATCCTGCAGAGTCTCAAGCATGGAGAGATCAAACATTGAATGTGGCTGCTGGACTCAGCCGCTCAGCTCGCTCGCCAATCTCAGAGGAGGTGCTGGAGGCTCTACGGAGTGCAGATAGGAAAGGACGGGATGTAGTGGTCGGACTGTCCAACGCCTGCTGCAAGTGGGGCTGTAGCAAGAGTGAAATCAGCTCTCTCTGCTGAACCTTGTTTCTTAAATACACTTCTTGTCCTGTCACTAATGTAGAGCTCTACTCTTTTTCTATGTGATTCCTTCATTTCTTCACACTTCGAATTCTTAAAATTCCACATCCCATCCAACTCACCGGCCATGTGTTGACTATTGATACAGGAATGTGACTGTGTACTCAAAATGTGTTAACTGTGATTGTCACAGATTAATGTATATGTTTAATAAAGCTTCATGTAGTTGGTATGAAAGTCTCTGTTCCTCTTACAAAAGAGATACTAAAAGATATTTCATGCTGTTAGAACACTTCCACTTTTCAAAAGCCTTTTTTCAGAAATACAGTTTTGACAAGGATTTCGAAATGAAAGGAAGTAGTGGTGACTATGCACAGAGTGGCTTGATATTCACTGAAATAGAGCTGCGTTCTGTGATTCTACAGGGATTAGAGATCCCAAATATGAACATACTTACAAAGCAAATCCAGTAAAATAGACCTGCAACATACTGCCTCCATGAAGCCTATAATGTTGGACTTTGGTTGTTTATTTCATGGGAACTTTCTCATCCTCCTATCAGAGATGAATTATCAGTCATGTTGAGATACATTGTCATAAAAACTGAACAGAACAAGCTTCACAGTGGTAGCAGCAGGCTAGTTGTTAGTTTGCAGTGTGGTGTTCATAATATTGTGTCCACGCCCTGTATCAGTTCATACAGGTCAATTATACAGTGGTTCAATGCTCATGGAATTTGAATCTGACACCATCTGGTGGTCAGAAATGAAACACAACACACAGCGATGCATATAATAGAATAGAATGTCTTTATTGTCATTGTACAGGTACAACGAAATTAAAATGCAATCTTTAAGGTGCTAAACAATAATAAATAAGTAAAAACAATACTAAATAAGCAATAAATAAATAAAACACATACCACACACAAAAACATTAACATTCCGCAGGTATTGCACAGTCCCTTAATATTGCACCATGAATTATTTTACAAAAAAAAATTTGTCTGTTCACAGGATTATTTATGAAAACCCATTTCCGCCAGTAAAAAAAAAAAGAAAAGAAGTTTTTATCTCATAATTATGACTTTTTTTATCTAATAATTTCGACTTTTTTAAATCTAATAATTTCGACTTTTTTAAATCTTTTTTTTTTTTTTTTACTGCAGGAAATGGGCTTCCAACATTATTAGTATGTGATGCGTCTTAATTGATTAACGCAGTTTTAAGACACCAGCGCACACTGTGTGTCAGTGTCAGTGTCTGGTGTCTGTCTGTCCAGTACGGAAGCCGAACCTGATCAAACTGATCACCCGGCTTGATTGCAAGGCATGCAATCTCTGTCACATAGCAGCTAGCACAGCAACCACACAGATCCACACAGATCAGAAGTTTGTATTTAGCTACACAGATCGCAGTCATATTGTATTTAATGTTAGTTGTTAGAGTGTAACTGCACTATTGTCTATAGAAATATAGATCTACCACATCGGAGTGAAAAAGGTAAATCCTTTCGCGGTACTTTCAAGATGATGCTAGCTAGCAATGCTACTGGTAGCTGGTTGATATGCGACTGCCCTGTTAGGAGTATTAATGCGCTCCGTTTGCGCCGTCTTTGTTGTTGTGATTACAAACACCACTTTGACAGCGCAACGTGGCGCCCTGATAGTTAACGTAAGACAGCGCTTCGCAGCCGTTTTCTGTGTGAATCTTGTGCGTGTCCAGTATCACAGCGACGCTAAGCTAGCTCGCTAGCTGAATGAACCAGACGTTTGCGCCTGAGCCGTCTGGGCCTAACTAATGTGGAAAAGGCTGGTTAGATAGCGACTGATAGTTGGTGCTGCTATTTATTAATGCAACTAATGGGCGACTGCGTAGTGGTACTTTTAGATTTCATGCAGTCAGAGACGGAAAACGTTTATAAACATCAACGCTTTCACGGCAGTGTTTTGCTGCACTGTAGACAAGTAGTTTCAAGTAATGTAGTATTCTGTCCAAAATGAAGATTCAAGTAGCCAATTGTGAGTTTAACATTTAACGCTAGTATTTGACAAGTTGTTGCTATTAGTAACGGTAGCTGTAACCGTTACTGCGTAGCTTGCGTTACGTCTACGTGATCTGAGTAGTAACGTACGGAGTGCTGAGGTCACGGGTGAGGCTTTACGTGTAGTACATTCTTCATAAGCGGGTCATGTGTGTGTGTTTGTGTCCTGCAGGATGGAGTGGCAGCCAGATGAACAGGGTCTGCAGCAAGTCCTTCAGCTACTCAAGGACTCCCAGTCCCCAGACACAGCAACACAGAGAGCTGTGCAAGAAGTATCCTTTGTTTGTGTGTGTGTGTGTGTGTGTGTGTGTGTGAGGGTGAGAGAAAAAGGTGTGAGATTTCTGCTTGTGTGTCAAAGTGGGTGACAATGAAAACTGACTGGGTGTGTTGTCATGCGCAGCTTGCATCAAGTGAACCGTTGTAATTGATTGCGATTGTATATATTAATCCATGCTGCCCAAATGTTAAACGGGAACACAAGGTGTGTGTGAATTTTTGCTGTGTGTGTGTGTGGATGGTTGTACTCCTTAACAGAGTGTGCAGAAACTGGAGCAACTTAATCAGTTTCCAGATTTCAACAACTATCTCATCTTTGTCCTCACAAGCCTAAAATCTGAGGGTATGTATGTGCATGTCAAAAATAATGATACTAACAATAGAACAGGATTGTAATTTACTGATAACCTTCCGTACTTTGCTTGTCTCCTGCATATATTTCTGTATCTAACCTCCTCTTTCCCATTTTAAAAATGTCTTTATACTCTGCCTCCCTCCTTCCTTCCTTCTCAAGACGAGCCCACTCGCTCTCTGAGCGGTCTGATACTGAAGAACAATGTTAAGGCTCACTACCAGAACTTCCCTCCCAACGTGGCTGACTTCATCAAACGAGAATGCCTCAACAACATCGGAGACCCTTCACCGCTTATCAGAGCTACGATCGGTGGGTGTTTGAGTGAGGAAGAGAAGATGGAGAAAGAGAAAGCTAGTGTTTGCTGCATTTGCTAGCCAGTGTGAGTCAGACTGCTATGTAGGTGGTTGAATCTTTGCAGGTAATGTGGCTGTGTGGGAGCGAGTGCTGTATTTCAAGATGTTTTAAATGACTGAACGCGATGGCGAGTTACGTTATTAGTTACGCTTGAATTTTAAATCCTGGTTTATCTTTGTGTTACCTTTTTTCTTATCTATCATAAAGGTATCCTGATCACGACCATAGCCTCTAAAGGAGAGCTGCAGACCTGGCCGGAACTGTTGCCTCAGCTCTGTAATCTGCTCAACTCGGAGGACTATAACACCTGCGAGGTCAGAATCACCTGCCTGCACACACAAGAAGCTTTGTAATGTTATGTAATAATCTGATTTATATCTTTCATTATGATTTTCTCTGCCTTTCAGGGTTCTTTTGGAGCATTGCAAAAGATCTGTGAGGATTCATCAGAGTTGTTGGATAGCGATGCTCTGAACAGACCTCTCAACATCATGATCCCCAAATTCCTACAGTTTTTCAAGCACTGCAGCCCCAAGATCAGGTCAGTGAAACACCAGTCTTTTTCTTTCTGACTCTGTCTCTACTGGCACTTTGTCTCTCCTCCTCAGCCTTTCCTGTTAGAGTCATCATTATAGATCCCACTTGTTTGTGTCTCTCTCAGGTCCCATGCTATAGCGTGTGTGAACCAGTTCATCATTGGTCGAGCTCAGGCTCTAATGGATAACATTGACACCTTCATTGAGGTGAGCGCTAAAGGATTGTGTTTTGGTTAAATTTCCATTGTTTTCATACCCCCCTTCCTCACATGTACCTCCATCCCATCTTACTCCTCTTTAGCCCCTTTCAGAGATGGAATATGTAACAACGCATCTATCTGTTGAAGTTATGTTTTTACTTTCAAACATAGGTCTCTGTTATGGATAAGTTCCATTGTCCCATTTGGACAACTTTATCCGACTTTATCCGTAACAGGACTGTTGTGAAAAAGCCTCTCTTCAGAGTCAATTATGTTGCGTCAAAACGATGTCCGTGATGGAGGCGCTGCATTTAAAGCATCACTCTCTAGTCTCTCCTGATTGGTTTGCACACCATGTATAAAACCATAATAAGTAAGAACATCATCATGTGGCAATATGGAGTGTGCCTTTACTTGCAAAGTAACTGCTTTGATTCACGCTCGTTGGAAATGTTATGTAAATGTTACTATGTCCTAAGTAGGCAGATTGCCAGGGCAGCTTTTATGCAAAAATAATTCAGCACAATAAAATACCACTGCTCTGCAGGTAAGACACCAGACTGAAGTTAGTTTGGTAATCACCAGATGGACAAACATTTTACCCAATAGAGTCTGCATAGAGTTGAAGTTAGTTTAGTATTGAAGTTGTATCATCAATGGCTGTGGGGTGGGGGTGGGGGGTGACCCTGAAACCCTGTTCATGTCTTGTCTCTTTTGTATCCAGAGTCTGTTTGCACTGGCCGGTGACGAGGACAGCGAGGTGCGGAAGAACGTGTGCAGGGCTCTGGTCATGCTGCTGGAAGTCCGCATAGACCGCCTCATCCCACACATGCACAGCATCATCCAGGTGAGGGTGGAACTTGATCTCACACACCACTTTAAACCAAAAATGTGTGGCTTTCCCCTCCTCGTCCTCCTCATCACCGCTTGTTGTCTGTCACCAGTACATGCTGCAGCGGACCCAGGACCCAGATGAGAACGTGGCTCTGGAGGCCTGTGAGTTCTGGCTGACTCTGGCTGAACAGCCCATCTGTAAAGAGGCCCTGTCTGGCCACTTGGTCCAGTAAGTGCTCACGTGACAACAGGTCGTTGGACAGGATTAAGTTGAAGACAAGGAAGTGAAAATCAAGTGTTGTGTGAATTTCATCTGAGTAGTAATGTGGTTGTTGGTCTCTTTTTTTCAGACTGATTCCTATCCTTGTGAATGGAATGAAATACTCTGAGATTGACATCATTCTTCTAAAGGTGAGCCCACCCCTGGTTAAATCGCATGTTCCCAGCTCCTCATACAAACACTTCTCTGCCCTCTCTTCTTGTCTCTTCCTTTTTACCTGTGTCCATTCTGCATTCACCTTTCTCTCCCTTTTCCTCCAGGGCGACGTTGAAGAGGATGAGGCAATTCCAGACAGTGAGCAAGACATCAAGCCTCGCTTCCACAAGTCCCGCACCGTCACTCTGCAGCACGAAGGAGGGGAGGGCGAGGAGGGGGAGGACATCGATGAAGATGAGGACGATGATGATGATACGCTGTCTGACTGGAACCTACGTAAGTTACAGACATGTAGCTTTAGTAATCCTCTCTGGTGACCGTGTGGCAGTTAAAGTGCATTCTTAGGCTTTATCAACATTTTGTGAGCAAGGGCCTAATGTTTAAAGTTTAGTATAGCTTTTTTTAGCCATAACAAAAGGGAGCATTATTACAGTTATTTAATGCTGATGGTTGCACCCCCCTCCAGGAAAGTGTTCGGCCGCGGCTCTGGACGTTCTTGCCAACGTGTTTCGTGAGGAGTTGCTTCCTCATCTCCTGCCCCTGCTCAAAGGCCTGCTTTTCCACCCTGACTGGGTCATCAAGGAGTCTGGCATCCTAGTGCTTGGGGCTATTGCTGAGGGTGAGAAACAGCACAGTTTCTATTGAAATACAGTATACTTGAGTCAAATAGGTATGCTTTTTTTTTTTTTTACTGTTTAGATTATTCACTGACCCTAACTATGGGGAGACATGTAAAAAGTAGCAAAGGAATTGTTTCTTGGACAATAAGGTGACCTCCTGTACTCCTTGAGTTTCTGTTTCCTTTAATATGTTCTGATATTTTTATTGCTTGAGATGAAGAACAGAACTTATCTAATTTTCACAACAGTGATGAATAAAAAGCTTTATAGGTGCTGGTAGGTGGGTTTTGTTACCTTTGGACCAGGCTAGCTGTTTCCCCGTTTATTAATTTATTATTTATTAGCATAAATATTTATATTTATGCTAAGCTAACCAGCTGCTGGCGGTAGCTTTAAATTTCATGTACAGATGTGAGAGTGGTATCGATCTTCTCATCCAGCTCTTGGCAAGAAAGCCAATAAGTATATTTCCTTTGAAGATGTATAAAACCTGTTTGTCCTTCCAGGCTGTATGCAAGGCATGGTACCTTACTTGCCTGAGCTCATCCCCCACCTCATCCAGTGTTTGTGCGACAAGAAGGCCCTGGTCCGCTCCATCGCCTGCTGGACCCTCAGCCGCTACGCCCACTGGGTGGTCAGCCAGCCCCCTGACGCTCACCTCAAACCCCTGATGACCGAGCTGCTCAAACGCATCCTGGATGGCAATAAGAGGGTACAGGAAGCAGCATGCAGGTACGGCTCTTAGTTTGGTTTTTTTATGTTCATCTTTTGTTTTTTTTCTTCTTCTCACTTTTCGCTCATACATCCTTCACACGCATCTCGTCTTTCCTACAGCGCGTTTGCCACCCTGGAAGAGGAGGCATGTACAGAGCTGGTGCCTTACCTGAGCTTCATCCTGGACACGCTGGTGTTTGCTTTTGGGAAGTACCAGCACAAGAACCTGCTCATCCTCTATGATGCTATAGGAACACTGGCGGACTCTGTGGGACACCATCTCAACCAGCCTGTGAGCACAAAATGCTAAATGTTTTGTGTGTAACGTATTGAAATTTTCTTTTGTGGTAAAGGAAAAAAAAATGAGTCACAGGCCAAAATCACACACTTGTGTTTTTTAGGAGTACATCCAGAAGCTGATGCCTCCGCTGATAGCCAAGTGGAACGAGCTGAAGGATGAAGACAAAGATCTTTTCCCTCTGCTCGAGTGTCTGTCATCTGTCGCCACAGCGTTGCAGAGCGGTTTCCTCCCCTACTGTGAGCCCGTCTATCAGCGCTGTGTCACCCTGGTCCAGAAGACACTGGCTCAGGCCATGGTGAGCTACACACACTCACTCACATGCACACAGACTTTGCAGAGGCAACTTGTGTTTTTGCTGCTTTACATAAATGACACTTTATTACATCGTCCCGCTTCTGACCTTTTCTCTCCACCTTCTCTCCTGTGTGTGTGTGTGTGTGTGTGTCTCAGATGTACAGTCAGCAGCCAGACCAGTATGAAGCACCCGACAAGGACTTCATGATCGTGGCTCTGGATCTTTTAAGCGGCTTGGCTGAGGGACTGGGTGGCCACGTGGACACGCTTGTGGCCCGCAGTAACATCATGACTCTGCTTTTCCAGTGCATGCAGGTGAGGAGAGCCCGTGTGTGCGCATCAATGTATTTACATTCTGTTATTACCCCTCTATGTAGAAGTTTTCATTGTTAGTGGCGGAGTCTGCCATTCCGTGCGGGATTCAAATGACCTGCACACTTAATGGGGCGCTGAAAGGAAACGATGCATGCATGTACTCCAGTGTTACTGTTAGTAATGTTATCTCATTGATAGAAGCCTACCCGTTCAGCTATAACCCTCCTACAGTCATATCGGAGCTGTATTTGTTACTGCTAATGCAAAATAGTCAATAAATTCGTCAGCACTCGCAAATTAGTATGTAATGTCCATTTCCTTCTGCTGCTGTGCAACATAAAAAGTGTTACATACTTATAGAGCTGCAACGATTAGACGATTAATCCATTGGAAGAAAATGAATTGCCAACTATTTTAATAATCGATTAATCGTTTGAGACATTTTTCAAGCAAAAATGTCAAACATTTGCTGGTTCCACCTTCTTAAATCACCTTCTTGCTGATTTTTCTTTGTCATTTATTTTCAGAAAAATGAATTGATTCATTGTGAAAATAATTGGCAGATTAATCAATAATGAAAATAATCGTTAGTTGCAGCCCTACTACTTATTTGCGAGTGCTGACGACTTTGTGATTTTTGTGTCGGCACCCATCATACTCTAAAGACATTGGAGTTGAGCATGCCAGGTCTTTTGTTTACTGCTAATGCAAACTGAACATTTCCTAGTAGAGCTGCCTCTCAATATTCAACAGATGAGCCACAAGGGTGGATTTTATTGTGAAGCAGCCACAGGATGTGCACAGATTTTAGTGCTGGCTGCCAGTGACCACCAAAAAGTGCATGTGCCAAACAAGACGACAGTCATTTTCAGTGCTTCTAATGACCATTTTTTAAACTTTTTGCAAGACTGTAATGGAACAAGAAGAGCTGCTAGTTGTGCCAGTGGACAATTCTTTAGGCCTGTTGACGGTGTGTGTGTTCACATTTCTCTTCGTCTCTCTGTCTCTTTTGTCCCAGGATACGATGCCTGAAGTAAGACAGAGTTCATTTGCTCTGCTGGGTGACTTGACCAAGGCCTGCTTCCCTCATGTCAAACCGTGTATTGGTAATTATGTCATCGTCTCTTTCACACACACATACAGTACATACATAATGTTCCCATCATCCTCCTTTTTGTGTGTCTGATGTGATGATTACATTTTTTTTCTTGTGCGTGTCCTGCAGCTGAATTCATGCCAATCCTCGGGACAAATCTGAACCCAGAGTTCATCTCCGTCTGCAACAATGCTACCTGGGCCATAGGAGAGATCTGTATGCAGATGGGTGAGTTGCAGCAAATCCATTTTTATGTGATGCTTTTAAGTGCTTGTGCGGTTGAACATGAAATGCAGTGTATTGATGTGTGTGTCTCACTTAAATTCTCTCAGGAGTGGAGATGCAGCCGTACATCGCTATGGTTCTCAACCAGCTGGTTGAGATTATCAATCGACCCAACACCCCCAAGACCCTGCTGGAGAACACCGGTATATGAATACACAGATGGTTTTTATACTTGTTTTTTATAGTTGTATGTTAGGAGTACAGTCAAAAGGGCATTGAATGGTTCACATGGGAGAAGTTAGCTTAGTTAGTGTCATGATACTGTACACACACTGTTCTAACAGCAGTCCTGACTCCTCTCTCTCCTCCCCCAGCAATCACCATCGGTCGACTGGGCTATGTGTGTCCTCAGGAAGTTGCTGCCATGCTGCCGCAGTTTATCCGACCTTGGTGAGACACTGTTCAATGTCTTTTTCTGTGTCTTTCCTTCCCCATGCTATGACATTTTAATTGACTTTAATTTACAACAGTCAGCATCGGCAGTTGCCATATACAGGGTTTGGAAAATGCTTAATTTTGCCCATTATGTTTTCAAGGTTAGGAATATGCTTGAATGAGAATATGCTCTTTGAAAAATGCTTGTTTTTCAAGATGATCACGTGTTTCATCATCTACACAATCACTCACGTAAACCAAAAATCTTTTAATATTTGAGATGAAACGATCCCGTCGTCATATTTGTTTGCTGGCGTTTGTAGTAAAAATTTAGATGTGACGATAAAGGCTGCGAGAGTCTGGACATTTTTGGTTTAGGTACCTTGAAAGTGCTTGAATTTTACTTTGAAAGCTGTACGAACCCTGCATATATCACATACTCAGCAGACACGTGCACTCTCCCGCTCATTCTCTGTGATCTTACCACATTCTCTCTCTTTCCATTCTGCACATAATTAATACATCATTTGCCACACACCATTTGTGGCCTTTTTCCCCCCTATCAGGCAACTCCCATTCATTTCTATTCTGGATTTTCTCATTTTTCTTCTCCTTGTGTTTTTGTGTGATCACATTGCTGCAGAACACGACCACAGCCTTACAAGGGGCTGCAGTATTGACATCCTGTAAAAATGATTGGAATCACAAGTAGTGAGAATGAAACACTGAAGTCTGTGAGTTTTCGCCAGCTTAGGAAAAAGACAAATGTCCTCCCACACAGTAAGATAATGCATAATGTTTGGCTGTTACCGCTTTTTGAAATTGGTTTGAGCTCACTTGTTCTCATTTTGAAGATCTCCAAATGTTCTCTCATAGGTAAGGTGAATAGTTGGATTCTGAGTAGTGACAGCATCAAGTTTAACAGCAGCTAATTGGTTAATAATTGCATGCTGCAGGTGTACGTCTCTGCGGAACATCAGAGACAACGAGGAGAAAGACTCTGCCTTCCGCGGTATTTGCATGATGATTGGTGTGAACCCAGGAGGTGTGGTGCAGGTGAGGCATTACGTTACTGCTTTCACAGTCTGTGTATTTGGCTGTTAACCCAAGGGCTTGATGTGGAGACCATTTACTTTTCGGAACCTTCTCACCTCTTCTTCTGTGTTTGTTCAGGACTTCATCTTCTTCTGTGATGCCGTGGCCTCCTGGGTGAATCCTAAAGACGATTTGAGAGACATGTTCTACAAGGTGAGGGGCTCACTGGGTGACACGCAATAGTGTGATGATCAGGGGTAGAAACAAAGTCCAGGGTCATATTGAGGAGCAAGTTCATGTGTTTCTACAACCAGTTCCATCCAAAGGCTGATATTAATTCATCACGAAAGCATCGCACTCTTCCTTCTCCTCTCCCCCTGCTGTGTGAGTCACTGTGAGGTGTAGAGACCTCAGGCGAAGCAGAGTTTGTTTATCTCAGTTTTCTGCTATGAAGCTCAGCAACACCGACACAGCTCTCGTTCTGCAGAGAAATTAAGTGAACACACTCCCCCTCAGGAGTTTACCACATAAAGGCCAACATGCTCTGCCTGCAAATTTAGTGTCGAATTCACTGATCGAGAATTTCTGTAATACTTCTGTAATATTCCTGTTGGGACAATTGATGGAGTGAATCCATAGTATGCCAAATTAACCTGGTGATCAAGCCTGTTCTGTGTCACTATCATTACACTATTTCTGTATGAGTTGACAGTGACTTTCACCTAGTGTACGGCACTTTATTTTCCTAAAATAAGAAAAGTGCACACTTATTCTTCTCTTGTTGCTCTGTGATGAGGCCTGGTCTGGTTTGGTTTAATCAGCTAGTCCTGTTTGGCTGCTTCTTGACACCATCAGCATTTTAAAACAACATTTTATTTTAGGCCACAAAATGCTGTCAGCGTGTGACTGGCAATTAAACAGTGTGTACATTTGAAAAAAAATAAAAGTATGATGCGTATCAAATTCACTCTGCACTTTGGGCTTGAAACAGAGTAGCAGGATTAAGCTGTCAGGTGAAAGGGCAAAATTTTGAAGTTGGGGCCCCTATTGACCCCTGGCTCCCACTCTTCACACAGAAGCCTACCAGTACTCCTATGCTGTAGTAGTGCTACCTGACCACAGATTTTCTGGGTGTCATTTAGTTTGTTGCAATTTCATTAAACTTTGATTTATTAAAGCTGCACTGATCAATATATTTATATTAATAATGGGCAAATGACTGGGTTTAATATGAGAGGGTTAGCATGACAAAGACAGGTAATGTCAATGCTGCTTTAAAGAATATGCAACATTGGGCCCAATCTAAACTAAAAAGTTAAAGGTCTCGAAACTAGATTTCGACACAGACACCATCTATAAGGCAGCGCCACAGAAGTAGCTATTAATGCAGGACCCGCCTTATTGTAGATATCAGATTCACAGTGAACCTGGGGTTTTGGGGGGTCCCGGAGCCCAGGGTCATTTTTCCACTTTACCCGGTTGGTAATTCAGCCTTGTTGCAGTTGATCAAACACTCAAATGCAGGACTCTGTTCCTTCTATGAGGCCTGGTCTTGATAAAGCAACCAATAAGGGAACTGTTAAAGGGTCACATAGCTGAAGAAGGGATGATCAACTCCCCGCCCTAGCTGTAGTGAAAGTGTATAGTCTTTGGCTCGACTGCTTGGGAAGTTTAAGGATGTGCCTGAAATACATTTTTGCCCCATCTTCTGCCCCTTCTCGCAGATCCTGCACGGTTTTAAGGAGCAGGTTGGGGAGGAGAACTGGCAGCAGTTCTCAGAGCAGTTCCCCCCGCTGCTGAAGGAGAGACTGGCAGCCTGCTATGGCGTTTAGATTCTCTACACCCACCCAAGAGGTAATCCCACACACATCATTATTTAAACTTGCATCAAAGGTATATAAAAGTTCATACCGGAGTTAAATTCTTTGTGTCCGCTCTCCCTTTTATCCTTCCTCCCAGGTGAGCCAGCAGGAGGAGGGTGAATGGGAAACTCATCCATCTGTGTATTGCACTGCCCAGATCTGGGGGGAGGGAGAGGGACGCTATTGGCCGCTCCCCCTGACGGACGGCCCCCACGCCCTATGTGTTTGTCCATAGAGGGAGGGTGGGCGGGTGGGAGGGAGGGACCGAGGGACACCTCTAGATTAACCAGGCAGGGACCCGACACAGAAAAACTAACTGGTAGGGACAGATAGGACATGGAGGAGAGACGGAGGGATAGAGACAGAGGGATAGACAAGTTGGGAAAGAGGGAGGCAGGGAAAGAGACCAGAAGAGAGAACGTTTAGGGGAAGAGAGGGAGGGAAATCCGTAACGAGGCAGGGAAAAAGAGCTACAGAAAGGTCTGTAACTTGGCTTGGAGGACAGGGACAGTTGAGATTTTAATGGGATTCTTAAACTTAAGAGTAACCGATAGCTTGACCTACAGAGACAGACCAACGTACACAGACTCACACAAATACACTTGCACATGCTGTACATGCAGTACATGGACTGTGGGTGGCACTATTATTTTGACTTTTTGAGACCTACTACATGTAGTTAGGGACAGACAGGCAGGTGTCTAAACTCTGTTCATTTTCTGGGTGATATCTTTCTTTTCCGGGGAATAGGATTCAATATGAATTACTTCATCTGTAGTTACTGAATTCTACTTAACTGTAAGATAGTCTCGCTATCCGCATCTATGTTTCCTACCTTCATTTTGACCAGAGTGCTGCTTCACAGAGCTATATCCATCTTTCAGACATATTCCTGTCACATTTTCTACCTGATCAAAAGAGAGGACAAAAAAAACAAAAAAAACAAGAGCAAGTGTCTTTCCTCGTGGCTTCACAGAAACCATTCCTGTAGGAAGGGAGGAATAGGGCTAACATTTCTTTTCTCATCTGAGGGGAGGAAATAGAAAGAAAATCACATCCTTAGTTGTCTCTTTGAGGGTTTGTGTGTGTGCGCGCGTGCATGTGCAGTTTGTAAATCCTTACTTCGGCATTCTGTGTTAACAGTGTGTGAAATATGTATTGTTTTTGTTATGGTACCGAGCTAAAACTTGACTCCCACCGCAATGTCCTTGGCACCTGTTAACTGTGACCAAGTGTTTGTGTGTGTATATGTGCGTGTGTGTTTGTGAGAGAGAGAGAGAGAGTGAGTGTGTGTATATGTTGATGTCTACATTCGTACTGATAATCCATTTGATGCCATATTGATATCTTAAGTAAAACAGTGATTGGCAATGTCATTGTGATCTTTATAATGTTTTAAAAATGGTCCATATTCTTTTTTTTTTGTTTGTTTTTTTGCTGCTACTGATAATTTTTGTTTCTATAGTGGACATAAATTCGCACAATTAACGCAAAAAATATTTGAATTAATGCTATTTTCAGTGACTGTTAAGTTGTTTTTGCACTTTTTATTTTATTTTACCTTTTTTCTTTTTTGTATGGACTTTTTTTTAACCTCACCCATATGATATGTCTTGACCCTAATGTCAGTGTTTGTCATACTGTGTTGCACTGTGAAATTAAGTGTCTTTGACTGGCAAAAATATCCCAATATACTAAATGGCAAATAAAAACAACTTTGTGAAACTGGGACTAATCCGCACCTTTACAATGACTAACTTTGCCATATTGCTGAGGTGTGTGTGTGTGTGTGTGTGTGTGTGTGTGTGTGTGTGTGTGTACACGTGTGTGAGATCCTGCATGTGTGTGAGATCCTGCATGAGTAGGCGTGCATGAGTACCTGTTTTGCCTATGAGCATGTTTTGGATAGTTAGATGGCATTTATATGATGTGTGCACAGTGGGGGTGCAAATTCATTGCTGTTTGGAAGGGTTTGTAGCCTGCCCCAGCCTACTTTGTGTGCATGCTCTGCGTCTGTGTTTTCACTCTGTATGTGTGTGCGAATGTGTGTGTGCAGCGGTGTATGTTTGACGTATTTCAGAGTAATATGATTGCCTTTTACACACCAACACACCACCTCAATTCACAACGAGAGGAGAGCACAGTACTCTTAAAAAAGATAACAGCTAGGACACTGCCAAAGAGCAATAGCCACTGAAATTTAAAAAACAGTCAACAAGTAGAGACAAGCTGCTACTTCAATAATCAATATGTGCATCACGATGATGTAAAAATACAGGCACTGAAGGGCTTTTAAGATTAATCATGGGTTTTGCCAGCAAAATTAACTACAGGGATCTATATTTTTATTCTGCTAGTATTTTCCAGCGCGTAGACATTTGGAAACAAAGACGTCGGCACTTGATTTGACCTAGACTGTGACCACTGAGATAATCAAGTCAATCATTAATCACTAAGTTAAAATATGAGACAATCTGAACCCTAGTCTAGTTCTATTTCCACAGTCTCTTAGTTCAAAACTTGTACGAGAAAATGTTTTTGGTTGCTTGTTCGTTTTAGTGGTTTTTTAAATCTGTGTAACTGATGTTTTTAGTTTTGCAAACAGTTTTTGTATCTGAAGAATCAGTGTACATTTTGCTTGGATGATACTGTAAAAGGCAGTGACAGATGCGTGAATACAATGAGTTTGAAGGAGGGGAGCGGTGCGACAGCTTTCTGAATGGGGGTAAAGAAGATGGGAACAAAGGAGGGATGAAAGGAGAGAAAGAAGGAATTTTTTTTTCTAGATTTTGTTTATATAATAAAGAGCATGATATTGTTGCAATTTGGCAGAAAGACTTTAGTACCTTTTGTGTTTCTGTGGTTTACTTCCGCCAGTTGTGTTCCCCATTTCTGAAGGTGGGAATGGAAATAAAATGCTTTGAGTCTATTATATGATTTATAGTTCATGTGTGTAAAAATTTCTTGAAAATCCAGCTGGATTGTGGATTCTTGAAATAAATCATGCATGCTGAACGCTGGATGTTAGACTTGCCAGTCTGGTGTCTTTTGTGAGGAAAAAGAAGGGTTGGGTGTAATGTACCTTTTAAAACAATAGCCAAGCCTCACGACAGAGTTACATCCCGGCTCTGTGTATGTCCACAAGTAGAAACCCCTATGAATGACCAACTTTATTCCACACCGATAACACATAACTGAACCTTCAAATGACACATTTGATATTTCAGTGGTTTCAGCTTAATTAGGGTTTTGTGTGTGTGAGATTAGACACTGTAAATCTCTACACATGCTCAGCAGCAACTGATTTATCACCTCCATCTACATTTGAAAACACTGCATGATGTAACTGTTTTCTTCCAAAACTTAGCTGCCAGCTCCAGCAGGTTCTCTCACTTCCAGCTTGAGATTGTGTGTGTGTGTGTGTGTGAGAGAGAGAGAGAAGTAAGAGAAGATGGTCCATCAATTTCATAAAGAAAGGCTTTGACAGAGCAAAAACTCTTAATGCAAAGAGCCAAAAAGACCTGCTAAATTCTTACCTTTAAATGCATGATGCTGTCTTTACATACAAATACAAAGCACTAAAAAACATGCTCAGGCCTCAGAATACAGCCACCTCATATTAACACAAGTTTCAATTCTTATTACTAAGCGTACAGATCATTAAATATATTCAATGTGTCTGTGAGCAATTCTTACTTTAACAACATTGCCCTGGTGCCCTTAACCACAAATGTATGGAAGTGGTGGAAAGGAATAACAATTAAAAAAAAAAAAAAAAATTTCTTTTCTCTAGACTACTCTGAAAATATTGCAATTTATTGAGTATCTGTTACAATGGTGTAAATAATTCTTTAATGTTATGGTGGATAAATGTGGAGGATACAGAACAGACAAAGTAAAATCAATCATCATTTTACCTTGTATGAATGCAGGGTTTGCCGTGGTGTCAAGTCAGACTGTATACTACATAATCTATTTGCAGTAGCAGCATAGTCAATGAATATAATGAAGGTTTCAAAAGTCATTCTTACTCTACGTCACTCCAGTTATGACCTCTGCATGAATTGCACTTTTTTTTTCTCCCTGCAGGCTCTTGTTTTGATGAGAAATGGTTACTCTTTGACAGCGTTATTTGATAATGACCATGATGAACTTTTGTATCTGTGCCTGAGGTCTTGTGTGCATTCAGGCCATCTTTCAAGGAACAGGGACGTCAGAAGCAGTGATAGATTCTCACATTTTCATAAAGTGTGTGTGTTTCTGTCATCTACTAGTCTGAGGCCATATAAACAATGTGAATAAGCTGAAGGTCTGTCAGAAATCTCCCTCAAACCACAGATCTGATTCATCTCCAGCACCGTAATTACTGGCTTCTCTTACAAAGCAGATCATCTTTTCATCCCTACCTTGATATTACTTCATACCCTGAAGCTTGGGGTGGAGCTGGGACAGAGTGAGTTTGGGAAAATCCCAGAGTTGAGACCTTACTTCTGTCACTGTCTCCATCCCAGTATATCACTATATCACCCAAACATCATCACATACAGTGTAGAGGGTGAGTTTTTGGCCATCAAAACATTAGGACCATTTGGGACAAATGTATGCATCTGATTTTTTTAAAAGCAGACATTGTCTAGGGAAATAAAAATTTAGGACACAGGAGATAAGATAATATCTATATACCTTTATTGTGCACATCTCTGTTTTACAGCTACTGTATAAACTGATAAGAACAGGCTTTTCCTGTTCTGTAGGCATCCTTATTTGGCCTTTTGTTCACGTTCCAATGGATATGCTGTTGCTGTCTGAGAAAGGGAGACATTTCCAAAATGGCACTCCTAAAGACGACTATGTGTTCTGATATGAATTGAAGTTCAAAGTCTGTTCAGATCAGACAGTGACAAATTAAGACTCTGGCCTGATCTCACATCTTACATTTAGTCTCTTTAGGCTGGTCACTTGCAAACATGCACACAGCATGTTGACCTGAATTGAAGAGTACAATGTCTTGAAAACATAGTAATCATTCATCATGGATGGCATGTTGTTAACTGTTCATGTTAGCTAGTAATATGCTAGAGAGGAGTATATGCATTGTTACTTGCTAAGGTGACGTATCTAAGGATCGTTTTGTTGCTTGATGGGTTGCAGTAGTGGAAGAAGAATTTCGATCTTTTACTAAAATCAGTTACAAGTAAAATTCCTACATTCAAAATTTTACTTATGTAAAAGTATAAAAGTCTTAGCAACACGAAGGTAGTAGCCTACTCATTAGGCAGCAGCATTTTATTTTCTGAAACTTTATTTCACATTGTGAGAAGTATCAACCGAGCACACTGGAGAGAAAATTCCTCAAAAAGCTACGGCAAGAAATCGGAGGGTCTACAGTTTTTTCTATCTAGTCAACCATCTGTCTTTTAAATATTTTCCTTTACAGAAATCACTCTAACATTGAAGAGAAGCACTGAGGAGATTCAACATCGTACATTTCATAACTTAGCCTCTCCCATTTCCTCTGTATATACATTTAAACTTGATATGTTACATTAAACTGACAAACAAAAGGTTAATATAAAGACAACTACTCCAGGACTCATTGTAAATTGAAAGACATGAAGCTATTACTATAAAAATATAATCTACCAAAGTTACAACAAAAAAGCGTATCTACAGCAAATACGGCCCAAAATCAGACAGAGTACATACTGTTATATATAGACTCAGTCACTACTTGTGTCTCTGAAATATGATTTAAGTCTGCCGGTCATTAATGCCATTGTTTAATGCAGCGTGTTGTACAATTTCTGACACATTCACAGAACTTTGTCCTTATAGATACTGTAAAGTAAGCATCTAGAGAATACTATTTGATATCTTACAATGTAGTTTTACACAGAACAGAATTTAATTTTAGTACGATGTTACTACTTGCCTCTTTTTCCTTTTCACATTACTCTCTCTTTTTTTCCGTGCCTCTGCAAGATTGAGGTACAGTACTGACGATTACAATATGAGCAGAGAACAATCACCATATTAATAATATATGCCGTCCTCATGCTTCTCCTCTTTTTTTCTCCTTGCATTATGGCAGTGGTGGAGGAAGTATTCAGATCCTTTACTTAAGAAAAGTATCAATACCACACTGAAAATACTTCACTACAAGTCCTACAGTCAAAACCTTACTTAAGTAAAGGTATATAAGTATCAAAAGTAAAATTATGCAGTAAAATGGTCCCTGTCAGTGTTTTACTATTTTATGTGATGTTTTTAGATTAATTTTACTGCTGCATTAATGTATATGTTGCATTTTACTGCTGTAGTTATTTTAAGGTTGTGCTGATTTTTACTACTTTATATACTGTTGGGTAGTTTAATATACAGCAATGCATCATATTGTATAAGATCATCATATATTTGTAGCATCTCTGTCCTGTGAGAACCACGTATCTCTAAACAACTGTTCATGAGCTCAGAAAAACAGCCCTGTTTTCAGCTTTGTGACGATGCTTTTTCCAGCTGATCCGAGGGGGGTTTAAAATATTTTATTCATCCTAAGAAGTAGGAGAATTTTCTCAACCCATAAAGGAACACTTCATCCTTCAGTTTATCAGAAACATTCAAAATCACCAAATGTGGAGACACAATTTTTCATACCCTTCCTGTCCAGAGAAAACCATGTAACTAGTCACTTAAGCTGTCAGACAAATGTAGTGGAGTAAAAAGTTGCAAAAAATGGAAATACTCAAGCAAAGTACAAGTACCTCGAATTTGTACTCAAGTACAGTATTTGAGTAAATGTACTTAGTTACATTCCACCACTGCATTCCAGGGTCAGAAGTTGCTAAAAATCTCTTGTCTCTTGCTCCAGTCCATGGGAGGTGCTCTCTTCTTGTTGCGGTTGGCGAGGGCCTTTTTCTTTGCCTCAGCAGCTGTGGGACTCAGACGCAGGCCACTGTCTGTGAAAGGGTCTGAAACACGCCTGTCGTCCTCATCAGGGACCTACAATACACACAAACATACATGTTTTCTGTACACACTCACAGACGTCGCATTTTGTTTCTCACATTATTTCTCTCACACCTCCTCTCTCACCTGGACGCTCATGTCCGAGCTGCTGATCTCTGATTGGGTGGTGGAACTTCTTGAGGACTGAGACGCTGAGCTCCCGTTGGCCCACGATTTTGGAGACGTGTTTGTGATTGGGGAGTCTGTCACCGTGACGTTTATGATTGGTGGATCTGAGGCGGGGAGGTCAGAGGTCGGAGAGGGGGTGGGTGGGGCGCTTTCTGTGGCTGATTCCTCCACATAGACCTCTGTGAGCGAGTAAACAGAAACACATGAGGCATTTTGTCTGGAGAGCAAGAGTGTGTTGTGTGTGTGTGTACCTTTGTCATGGCTGGTGGTGGGCGTGATCCCCAGGCTGTGGAAGAATTGGTTCGTCTCCTGATCGACCACTAGGAGGCGCACTTCCTCCCCTCCTGCTCTAATGAGTGCAACCACCTCTGAGTGCCTCAGGCCCTCTATGTTCACTCCGTTCACCTGAGACAGAGAAAAAGGAGACGTCAGAGGAAACAGAAACAGTGGAGGAAAGCGAAGATGAAGAAGAGAGAAAATAATTGAAAGACCTAATTAGACAGACCGGAGACAGGGCAGAGATCAGGAAGTAGCCATAACACAAGCAGGAGGTACAGTATATCTTGCCTTACAGACCAAAAACAGATAGAATCTGTGATTTGAGTAGAGGCAAGTTTATTTGCATGAATTCCCTTCCTGCCTCCATACAACATGAACTTTACACCTCATACAGATGGAAATGGAAACAAAGTCTCACTCGTGCAAGTACATATATCCGCAAGTCTGTGACGCACATGCAGGTGTACATACATGTCCACGTGAAAAAAGAAACAAAGAGAAACCAGCCTCGCCTCTCTTCATACAAGGTTATCCCTTGTCATCATTTCTTCCTTTTACCCTTTAAACAACACCTCTCTCCCACCCACTCTAAACCTGAGCCCAACTAATCTGCTCTAATCCAATCATAGCTCAAATCAGTGCACAGACCTGATAAATATGGGGAGTGGTGGCATTGTTTTTCCCACCAATTCCCTAAATTAATCTCTGACAAGGGCGATTCATCATGTCTGCACGTATAGTCTGAAAAAGGGGATGGGGGTCTGCCACATTAATTTTATTTATGTGTGTGTGCTTTGGTTGTACCTCCACTAGTCTGTCTCCAGGCCTGATGTCTGCACTCTCAGCAGCTGAGCCGGGGTCCACTGAACGCACAAACTGTCCACCCTTTGTCTTAACGCTGTGCAGGTTGAAGCCGTAGCCTTGCTCCCCCTTCACCAGGTGACACAGACGGGGAAGGAGCTCAGCCATCGGCTCTGGTGAGGGATGCACCTGCAGCTATAATGGATCAAATGGCAACAGTCTAGGATGAGAACTTTACAAAACCAGGATATCAGAGAAGGAGGCATTCAAATGTTGTCTGTAATACAGGAGTAAATACATGTAGAGTTACCAGATTATTAGATACACCTGTGCTATCTAAATTAATCCAATACAATAAGCCTGCAATGGATCACAACGTAATAAGAGTTGATTTAAATGGCCATACCAGTGATTTTGGATGTTTTAACCCATTTACTACAAATCACATGCAGTCTACTTCACATCACAGCTACCCATTTGTGATTGAGATTTTCTTCTGACATGTTCTTTTTTTACTTTTCCAGTTTCCATTCATTTCATGCTATAAAAATAACAGACCCGAAGCTTGCTTGAATTGTGTAATCCATCACAGTGAGCAACAAATCTGCATTAATGTTTTAATTAAAGTTAATCTGTGTGGTAATGCATTTTAAGTGCAGATTGATTTGAATAGTCCACACTGCTTTATCACACAAAGAAAATATGAGCTTGGCAAAAAAAAAAAAAAAATCAATGTAGACTTGATTCTCGATTTGATGGATTACACAACTCAAGCAAGTTTCAAGAGCCTGTAGATGTTCACATCAGACAGAAATGAATGAGAACCAATGGCTGCTTGTAACAGCATGAAAAATACATCCAAAATATAAAGTGCATAGCATGCATTTGAAAATGTTTGGCTGTAAAGTGTGTATGTAAAGACTGATTCTTACTTAAGCAGTTAAAACTTGCAAAAACACTGGTCCCAATGATGCTTTTTTGTCTGTAGTGATGTTGTGTTGGACTGCACTATACTGAACCTTTTGTCCTCTTACAATAAAATGCAGATGCAATCTACTACAACACCACCACTAATTATGGCCTCAAAAATTACTCATAGAGTTTAATGGTTGGTTGGCGCTGAGCAATAATTCAATTATGGCACATCAACTTTCAGTACAATCGTATTATGATAATACGATCATATCAAAT
Organism: Macquaria australasica; assembly: GCA_005408345.1. Classification (NCBI taxonomy): domain Eukaryota; kingdom Metazoa; phylum Chordata; class Actinopteri; order Centrarchiformes; family Percichthyidae; genus Macquaria; species Macquaria australasica. The sequence goes on from SEMN01001039.1 coordinate 83,140, forward strand.
AATTATCTTTTAACAAAATTCTGTCGTCCAAATCAGTAATTCCAAGCAAACCAAAAAATTTAAAATGAACAAAACTAGTTACTAATTACAGTTACTAAATTTTTACATACATTTGTCATGTTGTAATATATACTGTATGTATATATATATATATATATATATAGTATATATAGTGTATATTGGTGTGGCTGTACGATGAGCTAAGCAGGAGAAAGTGGCTGCCAGGATGAGCCTGTGGTCTCAGAGCTGAGCAGAGTGGGCTAAGTGGATCTAGCTAAGAGACATTAAGACCAATGCTGAGCCTAATGACCAATGACAAGAGTTGACACATTGCATGACTCACCCGCTGACCGGGCCTCTACTACTATGTACATGCTGGATGTGTGTGTGCGTGCGTGTGTGTATGTGTGTGTGCATGTGCGTGTGTGTATGTTCTGTGCCAGGACCACGCATTAGTCCCTGTCCTGAGGGTAGCCCAAGATACTGACTGTGTAGTGACACTGCTTCATGGGTGAGTTGACCTGAGGGCTTTCTGACAGACTCATTGTGCGCACACACACACACACACACACACACACACACACACACACACACACACACACACACACACACACACACACACACAGACAGTGTCCACATGGCTGTCTGACTGCCAGAGTGCGAGCTGTAGAAATGGAACAGAACACCTTGGCAACAGATCGCTATGGTGACAGGTCAGGCCACTGTGGTGATGGGTCACCATGTCATACTGGCCTGTTTACTATTTTTGTCATGTCGGCCCAAATTAATTGACACACACACACACACACACACACACACACACACACACACACACACACACACACACACAGTCTACACACTACACTGACCTGGAAATATCTAGTCAGTTACTGCAGAAACAAGTTGATTCATCACTTACAGTACTTGATCAATAAAAAATGTATTGCCAACTATTTTGGTAATCAATAGGTCTAAATTTTCAAGTAAAAATGCCAAACATTCACTGGTTCCAGTTTCTTAAATGTGAGAATCTTTATTTTATGATTGTAAATAAATCTAATATCTTCTGGGTTTTGGACTGTAATTTGAATCTTACATTGTAATCATTGTAATCTGGGAAATTGTGATGGGCATTTTTCACTATTTTGTGACATCTTATAGACCAAATGATCAATCAATTAATTGATAAAGTAATTTGCATATTAATCAATAAGCCCTAATATCAAATCAATATCGCCAATTTTCTTATATTTTACAGATAACTGAGTCAAATGCTATACATTTAACAGGAGAAATAAAAAATTACTTTTGTTCTAAATTTTTTGAGAAAGTCAACCTTATTCGGGGAGGTGAGTGAAGGTGTTTTATTTGCGTGTGTGACTGAAGTGTGTGTGACTGAGGCAGCCTGTTGCGTGGCTGTGATAGCAGCCAACACTGTGGTTACGTGAGACTATGGGCGTCTACTTCCATAATAACATCATGCAACAATGAAACGTGGCTGTATTTATATGTGCAATATGAATGTCACAAGAAGAATGACACAGAAGTGGGGAGATGAGAGAGAGAGAGGAGACTGTGTGTGTATGAAGAGTGTGAGTGTGTGTCTTTTGCATGCTTAACAAGCACATGAAAAGCACAGGGCTTCAATAGTGTTGGCCTGGGATGAATACGCCATAATGGTTTCCTAACCTAACCTGCGGAATCAGTGGACAAATACTAATTTAAAATGTCTAGTTGAAAATAGATGATTCAAAGTCCCAAATGGATGTCTACCAAACACTTAAAAGAAAAAGGCCAAGTGCTCAGTTAGTTTCACGTGGAGTAAATCCTGGTAAACTTAACGTGCTTAACCTATAACCAAAACTGATGGCCAGCCAAGGGGCAGCCTGTATTTACTGTGCCTTTGGCTAAACAGATGGCAGTTTGATGTGAGCCGCTGGTCCAAACACAGCTCAATGTCTGACAGACAGTTCCCAGGCTGACATTAAGATGTCACAATGATGTCTGGTTGGCACTTCTGGAAATTTTGTTTTTGCCGTGTCACACTTGCTGGTTCGGACATTTAGGAATTACAGTAGGAGTTTGTGTGTATTTTGAGTAAGTAACAAAGCTTTGATAGCGTACCAAGAATGCGTCTAACTCTACCTGATTGCTTTTTTAGCTGGAATGTCAGAGGTGTGCGAGGTCCCACAGTAGGAGAGTGTGGGATTGTGTGCCTTGAGCCCAAAATAAAATACAGTAGATAACAATACCTATGCAAAGAGTCTGACTGTGCAACATTGCTTTCTTAAAATCGGATCCCTCCCATGTCTGCTTGGTACTCTGTCTTCCCAGCAGACACTCAAACCTGCTTTGTCAAAACCCACTCAAAATGGCCATTCAGTTTGACTAAACAATACCTACAGTTCTGTATGTTTTTGCAGGAAACACGGTCAGTTGAGCAGGGTTTTGTCTCTGGTGTCTGCAGTCAGGTGGGAAGAATCCTACAGCCGAATGTGTGAGGTGTTAACACTCAGTATGCACAAAGAGACAGCGCTCTTTAAATACAATATGCATTTTAAATGGTCACACCGCTTAGAGTCTACAGTGGCTTGTAAACAGATGTAACAATGGGTTCAGATCATATTCAAGCAGATGTTTGAAAGACGGGGAAAGTTAGAAACAGGACAATAAAATCCACTTTGGACTTTGGTACTGTGGTGGCGAGGAGGTGAGAAATGCTTTTAAACCTGCTGTAATTACACTATTTTATTCACTATTTTATTTTTCAACTTGCGTGTGCTACAATGGACTTTACAGCCTCATTTTGACTGAAAGAAAAGGGATTGTGCAGTGTTTTTGTGCACATGTTGTGTAAGTATTATCTCTGTCCAAGACATCCTGCTGAATAAAACAAAAAACAATAAATTCAAGCCACAAAAGAGTGTTTAATACCCTTTCAAGCCAGCCAATCTTTACTTGCAGCCCTGTATATGTGCCTCTACTTGGATGTTTTCTTAACCCCATTTGTGCCTTCAAGTCATTTATGGCTTTTTTTCCCTTCCAGTTTGTCTCTCCTCCTTGGTGCACCTGAGGGTAGTCACCAGACTCTTTCTAAAGGCACTGCTTTGGGACTGAATCCAGCCAGCAGATTACCCAAGTGCTCAAATCCAGATTAATGCTAGACAGACATCAGGTAAAAGAGTGTAGGCTCAGTATCACGCACACTCTTGACACAGTAACACATTGGCTCTCTGCTGTCAGCTGGAGAGAGCAAATATTTTACTATTTACTTAACTAATCTGGACTCTTCCCTCCATTTTCTTCTAATAAAACTATGCAGATAATCCATAAAAAGCCCTCTGATTGTTCTTCTAGTGCTAATGAGAGACCACAAACGGTCTGCTGTATTCATGTGCACCCTTACCTCTGTGTCTGTCTCTGCACTTGATGTCACTGAGGGTCTCTTGACCTTGCCTTGTGTGATCGTGTGTGTGGGCGAGTCTGCAGCAGGAGGGTGAAATGAGTGTGTGTGGTTGGTTTTTGGTGAAAGGGGCAAATTCTTCCTGGGTATGGGAGAGGTAGAAGGGGTGGGTCTGGGCGAGGGGCGCGGGGAGAGGGTTCCCATCTCAATGGCCAGGTCCTCGGTGCAGGCCAGGCCACAGCTGCGGAGGTGGTCATCCGTGTCTCTGTCCACCACCAGCAGCCTGGTGCGGTGGGCCACCTCGCGGATACGATTCACCACCTGCAGGGAGGAGTCATTTAATGCATTCACCCTGAAGTGGTCTGCACATACTTTTAGTGTGACAAAGACACCCAGTGATTCCCATTACACAAGGCTCACATTGACCCATTTTAGTAGCCCCCCCCCCCTCCTTCTCCTCAGTCAAAGCAAAAAGTGGTCTAACAGGTATGCAAGTCATTGTTTGTACCTCAGAGAGTGTATGCGCCTCTCCTGGCTTCTCTGTGTCACGCAAGCACTTGTGCAGTGATTAAAAAAAAAAAAAAGTATTTATTGACCCATCACTCACTTGATGGTGGGTTTCGTTCTCCACATTCTCCCCGTTCACCTCCACCACCCGGTCTCCTGGTCGCAGCCCGGCCAGGTCAGCCGAGGAGCCGGGCTCCACTTTGCGGATGAACTGTCCTCCTTTATTCCGCTCACCGTGCAGGTGAAACCCATAGCCGCGCTCTCCTTTGGTCAGGAAACAGATCCTGGGTCTCAGCTCGCTCTCCATCCCAGCGCGTCAGTAGGGAGAAAACAGGTCAAAGTGTCTCAGGAGAATAAACAGGTTCTTGGTCCAAGAGCGGTGGAAAGTCTGTGGCTCTTAATCCAACGTACGGCTGCGCGCTCCAGTGACCAAAAGATCATCATCATTTAGCATGATGCGAGTCCATTAATAATCCACAATTGTTCAGAGAGCACAAATAAAAAACTAGGCTAAAACTAATGAGTGTTTAATCCATTATGCAAATCCCAGGGCGCAAATATGAGCGCGCAAAAATGGTGCACAGTGTGCGTAAAATAGTAGTGGCCAAAAACCACGGACAGTGGCCGAGTCCCGTCCATCGGAGGAGTAATCCAAGAGATCGGAGATTAAAGCTGTTCCTCGTACGTAACACTTAATTCTCCTCGTCAACTGGGCGTGTGTCCTCCTGTGCGACCCGGTGCGAGAGTGAAGAGGCGTCAACAACAGATGCCAAATACGTCCCCCTCAGCGCACACCTGACGACGTGCTGGCAGTAGATTGTGGCCTGCAGACAGTAATGGGGCTGTCCGCTGCCAATGTGCGTTTGAAATGCGTTCAATGCAATGCCAAGGACATTTGCTCCGGTTACAGCCCGTCTAGAGAGGCAGAGACTTGCCCCAGGTGGTGGAGGTTAAACCAGACTGACTGTGACCTGAGAACTGAAATCTTCCTTATCCGCCCTCTATCCTTAACTTCACTGGAGATCAATAAAGGGACGGTTGCGTAAACGGGGATTTAATTTTTCATGAAATATAAGCTTTCCTCGTGATGTGGTAACTCAGGCTCACTTGCATTTATCCATTTAAAAAGGAATCTCTCAAACAGGCTAATTCAGGACAACCAAGTTTGAGGGCGTGTGCTCTTGATATTCAGATCAGGGAACATGAGACATCCACGAGGCAAATATTAGTGAGGACAGCGGTTTAGCTTATTTTTCAAGACACCTGTGACAGAAATCTTTGACACTGAAAGATGTGCCCTTGAGCAAAACATCAGATCCATATTTAAGCAGTGAAATATTAAATGATTTCCTCTGGATCACTACCGTCAAGCTGCCCTTCAGCAAGGCACTCATTCAGCTGCTCAGTGGTCAACAGTACTTGTAAGCTCAGTGCAAATGTTGATCACTATAAGTGTATAAGTATTTAAATATATAACTATAGTGCTCAGTCAGCTCTCCCTCATCAACATCATTAAGAATTCAAAACCAACACTAAACCAAATAACTACAGTAACACAATTCAAGGCTAAACCATGTGCATTGTCTAACTTTTTACAGAGGGTTCAGTCCAGTGTATTAATATCTGTAATAAGTCTTTTTCACAGAAGACATTTGGGCTTGTAGCAAGACAAACACAGGTGTAACTAAGAACATTTACCACAATGGCTCCCTTCCATTTAAGTGTCACAGAGAGCCATGGCAGTCAGCCATCATGAAATACCAGGTTCCCTGGAAGTGACACACCTAATGAGATGCAGTTGTTTGAGCTATTAAATGCTTTTCCTGCCATAATACGCTGTGAAGGGAAGTATCTCTCCAAATAAGTACAACCAGTGCCGAGTAATGAAAGTAATGTACTTATTCTACAAGGGTTTAACATGTGGGTTCAACATATTACGTAACAGAATAATGACTTTTACTTTAAGCAGTGCTGCTGTGTAATATTACATTTGCAGAAAACAGTGTGAATCAGCACTGTGCATGTAATTTCGCCAGGTATGTTACAAGTTGTGATATATTCTAAGCAGCTGGCTGAACAAATTCAACCATGTTTTTATGAAGAGGCTGTTTGAACTAAAGTGACTCGGGTTCCTTCCCAAGTGAAATTTCCTATTCATCATGCCTTTTATAATGTTTAAAATCGGCCCTTTCAAAAGTTTATAGTGTTTGGCCATGGCTAATTTGGACTAACTAAGGAATTGAGACTACTTTCTGTCTTTTACTGTATTTGTATGTTGTGCGTTTAGTTAATTTTGTTTCATCATATGTATATTGTATATTCCAGGTACATTATTGACTTAAATATTAAAATGCTATAAATGAGTTTATTGTTGATGTACCAAGGTAACACTTCTTGTTATTTTTTCCTCAATATGCAACAGGCAAAGTCCTTCTACTAGACAAACTGGGCAAACTCAAAATGACCTTCACATCCAGTTTCGGTACAAACATTTTTTTATTTGGTAATAAAGAATTAAGCACTAACTGTACAAAAATATATGATCTCATATGAAGTGTTGTTATAGTGTCAAATAAAACTCAGTGATGAAAACACAAATATCATGAACAACATTCACATCAATGTTTAGCATAGATACATGCAGTGTGTGCGTATTTAAGTCTTCTTGTCCAACATTTGGTGCCAGCTCAGACAAAAATGTATGTGACGACTAAATCAATGATTAACCTTGCTTTTTAGCTTCCTTCTCTGCGTGGTGGGGGAAACAGGTGTGGGCAGTGGCTCCTCCTTTGTCCTCTCATCTTTAACAGAAAACACCTGTTCAGGTTCAGTTTTTGTTTTGAAGGAAGAGGTTGGACTTGGAGACCGTGGGGATCCAGCTTTAGGCCTCTTTGTAGGAGAGTTCTTGTGGGCTGACGGACAGCTGTGCTGGTTCAGACACACAGAGCAGAGAGGGTTGATGGGCAGACAGACCTGCTGTCCGAAGCCCACGAGCAGCCAGTTGATCTCACTCCACAGCTCCCTGCAACAGAATGGGAGAGGAACATCTCACGCTTTAAGCTTTAAACCTGCATTAATTATTTTTTTGCCCATTTGGAAACAGCGCTGGAAACATAACACTAACATCATCAACTTTTAAGCTGATATGGTGAACTTGTTAGCTAACAGTTGCCTTTTTACACACCCAGCAGACATGGAGCAACATTAACATTCATTTGGAGTCATGTCTCTGAATGCAAGTCCATTATTCACTCTCCTTTTAGCTCTGCTTTGCTCTCTACCAACTTCTGAGGGAAATATGTGATTCCTTAGCTGCACTATGTTCACCAGCTAGCCGCTAACTCTGTCTGATGGCAGGTAGCGTACAGTGGGTTTAAAGCTTTTTCCCCCGCAAACAAGGTTCATGAGAGCAGTGAGAGTGAACCAAAACTGTAGTCTGCAGGCTGTAAAACCAAAAATGATGAGCTGAAAGATGCAAAAATGTTCAGGGAACTGCTGTGTTGGGTGATAATTCTCTGTGGCTTCATCACTACTAGTGACCCCTCTCGCATTACATGTAGTCATTTGATCCCATAGTTAATATAAAAATATTGATTAAAGCAGCTTTAAATCATCAGCTGCTGGCAAATGAAAGAAAAAGTTGTTTATTTCTATATATAATGATTTTATCATTACTTCTACAGCATTTTGCAGATGCTGGATTTGTCATTCCTCACCATTTAAAATTAAATTGCCAAATGGTCAGTTTTCCTAATTTTGATTTCAAGAGTTACGTACTCATACGGTGAAGAGGTCCTACTAATCACCAGAGTCAATGATGTGCTGTATGCATCTGGGTCAGTCTCTGTGACTCAGATCTTTATAGATTTGTTGGTCCGTGTTGATCAGGTTGTACGGGTCAGCAGTGAATCCGTCATGCTGTTACCTGGGTAACCACTCCTCCAGGGCCTTGCGTGTCTCCTCCGGGTTCTTGGTTGGTTTCTTGAGCCAGCCCAGCCTGTTGGAGATACGATGCACGTGTGTGTCCACGCCTGAAACAAAAAAAATCAACACTATAAATGAGCGCTTACACACATATACAGATTTACATTTCTAGAAAACAGTGAATGGTGATGTCAGACTCACTATGTTGCACACGTCTAGTCTACTCACAACAGATATACAGTATTTTTTCTTACTAACCTCAGATTCCTTGACGACACATCACCATTCATCAACACTATCTGTCTCAGAGTCTAATGAGGTATGAGGTTTTGGTAATGTTTTACAAATAGAACTAAAACGATTACAAAATTATAAATTAATCATCAAGTTACTTATTAAGCACCACTGCCAAACAATACGGGATTCCAGCTTAATTATGAGAATTTGCTGCTTTTCTTTGCGTTTTATGGAATACTGTATATATTTGGACTATTTTTGGACCGTTGATCAAACAAACTGAGCAATTTGAAGACGTCACCTTGGGCTTTAGAAAAATTGTGATAGGCATTTGTTACTATTTTATAGACCAATCAATTAATTAATTGAGTTCACCTAGTAGGAGGGATTCTGGTAGGTACGCATTTGTTATAACTTCTCTATAAAGATCTTTTTTTCCTGCCAGGAAAGTCTCTCCAGACATCTATAAGGAACAGGAGTCGCACTGCCAAAGAAAACTTGACTATTGCCTGAGGCAGACTGAATGCTCGCAGTTCAGTTTCAAACTATGTGAATTCACGCTGCTCCGATTTATTCAGTTTATTCCATCTGATGTATTTATATGTATTTGTAAGTGATGGTGCATGCTTCAGGAGTGTGTTCCCACCAATGCCGGACACCTGGTCCCAGGCGATGTCCATAGCCAAGTGAGCCATCTTAGGTCCAACTCCTGGCAGGCGGACCAGCCCCTCCACGCTGTCTGGGATGTCCCCTCCAAACTCTTTCTGCAGCATGGCGGACGTCAGCTTCACATACTTCACCTTATTCTAGAGAAGGGTGGGAGGGAGAAACCGTTCAGTAAGGCGCCAAACTGATCAAAGAAGGAGGGCGAGTAGTTAAGTAATGTAACACATAAAAAGACGTGTGTGTATTACCCTCCAGAAGCCGACAGGGTAGATGAGTTTTCCCAGTGTTTCATCATCAGTAGCGAGTATATTTTCTACAGTGCAGCCGTGAGCTCGGAGCTTCTGCATAGCTGCTGCTGTCACCTGGTCCTTGGTCTGACTGGACAGCATGAGTGAAACCAGCACCTGGAAACGTCTCACCTTTTGCCGACAGGGAGACAACAAAGGGAACAAGATGAATTCATTTGGACTAGTGAATTATTTAGACTTTAAAAAAAAATCCAAACCACACCTACATGTGCAGGGGCCTCTGTGTCGTAGCATTTCTCTGCTCCCAGGCTGTCTACGGGTGCATCACGGCCGCTCCTCATCTCACGAATGTATCCTAATTGTTTCTTCCAGTCAGGAGGTTCCCGCAGCTCTGTCTTCACTGGTGGAACACCTTCATCCTTGTCATATTCCACCTTTAGCTGTCTCCTCCTGCGGCTGTGTGAAGACAGCGGTAAAGTGTCCGTTTCTGTTTTTGGATGCGCCGTGCCGTGGGCGAGGAGTTCAGGGCAACCACCTGAATGAACACAGGGGAAAGAGAACGAGATATATCTGAGCCAGCATGGCAATACAGTGAGTGTGCATTAAAAAGAAATCACACAACAAGGCAAAAAGTATGCAGACGTCCGTGCAAAGTATGTGGACACCTCATTATACATACATTTTCCACTGGGAAGACTGTCCCAGTGGATTTGGAGCCTGGCTACAGGGGTTTACTCCCAATCAGCGACAAGAGCAAAGTGAGGTTGGCCACTGCTCGGACGATAAGGCCTGGCTCGCAGTCGGCGTTCCAGTTCATCCCAAAGGTGTTGGATGGGGTTGAACGCAGAGCTGTGCGCACGCAGGCCAGTCAAGTTCTTCCACAACAAACTGTCATGTTAAAACAGGACAGGGTCTTCTCTGGACTGTTACCACAAACCTGGACGCACATTATTGTCTACAACAGTGGTTCCCAACTTATTTAGCTCGAGACTCCTTAAATCAAAGCAACCTCTTCTACTAGTGACCCCTCCACACCGGCTGCATGTGTCTAGCGGCCAATAAGAGTGATTTTTAACGTCAGAGTTAAGTAATAGTCAATTAATTTAAATTCAAAATAATAATAATAAAGTAATATATTTGGTGCATAAAAACTGAATGTGGCTTCTCTGTGTTTAGTTCTGACACTGGGGACAGTAAGCAGACCTGTCCCAGACGATCTGGGACAGGTCTGGACGGTTCATAACGCAGCAGCAGATCAGAAATGTATTTTGGCCCTAAACCATTCAGTGCTTTATAAACCAACAGTTTAGTATTTTAAAGTAAATTCTTTGACAAACAGGAAGCCAGTGTAGCTATAGATCTGAGAATTGAATTGTCATGATCCACTCTCCTGGTCTAGGTGAGGACTAGCAGCAGCGTTCTGAATCAGCTGCAGCTGTCTGATCCACTCTTTAGAGAGACCTGTAAAGACGGTGTTACAGTAGTCGAGCCTACTGAAGATAAACGCTTAGACAAGTTTTTCTAAATCCTGCTGAGACATAAGTCTAATTCTTGATATATTCTTCAGGTGACAGTATGCTGATTTTGTATTTGTTTATATATAGCTATTGAAATCTAGGTCTGAGTCCATTCTCGGGCCTCTAACTCCACGTCATTTTTGTACGCTCAGATGTGTAATCAACCGATAAACACAAAGTAGTCCCTGTCCTTCAAATAGGATTCAAACCAGTTTTTCACTGTGCCAGTAAGTCCCACCCAGTTTTCCAGTCTGTCTAATAATATGTTGTGGTCTACTGTGTCAAATGCAACACTGAGATCTAATAATACCAAGACTGAAACTTTTCCATTGTCTCTGTGCTGTGCTGTAGTCGAAATCCTGACCGGAAAACATCAAAACAATTGCTTGGGGCCAAGAGGGTGTTAAGATGTTGAAAAACAGCCTTTTCTTTTCCGTTTAAAAATGAGAGGTTTGATATGGGCCTGTATTTGCTCATTTGTGAGTCGTTTAGATTCTTCTTCTTTAAGAGTGGCTTATTAACTGCAGTTTTCAGGGCCTGTGGGAAATAGCCTGAGAGTAGAGAAGTGTTTATGTGAAGATCTGATGCCATGCAGTTAAAAACACTTTTGAAACAGCCTGTAGGGAGAATATCAAGGCAGCAGCAGGAGGATTTCAGATGTTGCACAATTTCTTCCACCGCTTCATAGCTGACAGGATCAAATTGTGTCATGCTAATTGAATTGATTTTAAGTGGACACAATACAGACCCTATATATGGAGGAACTGACAGCTTGTCTAATTTTCTGAGTTTTGTCAGTGAAGAATGAGGCAAGTTCACTGCGTGACTTAGTGAATAAAAGGTCAGGGGCTACTGACACAGGAGAGTTTGTCAGCCCATCAACAGCAGCATTATGATTGTTTTGGGCAACAACGATAGCAGCTTTCCCAGCCGCTGCGCAGACACAACAGTCTGATAGAAGCTACTTAAATGAATCACGGTTCATTTCTAAATATTTCGACAAGTGTCTGTGTTCAGCTAGTAGCCTCACGTTGACATTACCCGTTGAAAAGGGGGCCGAGGAGGGTCTTCGCTCCGAGATCCTCGCCTCCTCCTCCTCCTCCTCCACTTTCACTGCCACAGAGGAAACTGGATCCACATTCCTCCGTCTGCTGGTAAGTTTGGACCCGAGAGAGGCCGCGGGTGTGCAGCCAGCATTTTGACTACCACTGCGAGTGATAACAGACCTCTGCATGAAATAAGGAGAGGTCATTATGAAAAACTGGACTACATAACAGACCCTCGTGCTGCAGCGGAGGTGAAGCATTTAGATGAAGCTGAAGTTGGTTCCTCATTCGTCGTTTCTGGTCACGAGGGCACCAGACATGTTTAATCCCTTTTTTTTTTTTAAAATGCATTAAGGAAATAATAATAATAATAACAAATTTAATAAAATAATTTAAATTTAAGTTAGTATTTTAAATCTAAGCTTTTACGAAAATCGAAAAATACTGAAACAGAAGTGGGCCTAAATAACACTGATCTCCTGAACGTCTCTGCAAAATCTCCCATAATCTCATAATTTGAATTATTTTATCTAAGGCTCAGAGTCATATAATTTTATATCTAGGACAGTGAAGCACAACGTGGTCTACAGTCTCTTCCTGATCACAAAAACCACATGTTCCTGAGCTGCGTTTTCCTATTTAAAATAGTGTATTGTCAGTCCTGTATATCCTCAACCATCTCAGTCTAGACATTATTACTCCTGCTTCTGCATCTACACAGTAAACATTATAACACCTACCGCTCTATTGACTTTATAACAACATTGTCCTGTTCTCTCTTCCTCCCACTGCTTTCACCATCTTCCTGACAATCTTTGCTTAATAAAACACTTTGATTATGTCCTGCTAAAATCCACCTTCAGGTCAATATTTGCAGCCTCTTTGCCTAATTTACAGGAAGCTGTTTAGTCAATATTATATCAATAAAACATAGGCTAATGTACTCAGTCCAGTTATTATGGATTTAAAATACAGTTTGGAATATAATCAAAACATCTGGTCTCCTCCCCGGATGGCTGTATTTTAAACAAATCAATGATGAGCTTGAATTTGGACATAGATCCACTTTCAAAGGCCTCATACAGTAATCACGTAATACCAGCAAAGTTCTTCATAACAATGAAATTACAAGAACTTCACCTTGTTATCCCGAAGCTCCCCTCACAGGCCGCCGGGAGCCGGGCAGCTTCCGACTGCGATAAGGAACCAACTTCAGCTGGCTGCTAACTTAGTTAACTTAGCCGCTGGGTTTCAGTTTTAGTAACATGCATCGCTACTGTTCGACTATTGAGCAGTTTTACGAGGCTGTTGAGAGACAGAACAGTGGCTTGCTATTGTGTACACGTTTTTCTCTTCATTTGTCATAATATGTAACGTTAAACCCAGACTAACAAACGGGGCTGTAGCATAGTTTGGGTTTAGCTTGCTCAGAACTACATTTCCCATCAGCCGAAGCAACAAACGTGTTTTTGTAGGAAGTGCCCCTGTCGGAGCGTCACTGTGTCATCCGGTTGAGCAGCGGAGGACTGAGCCTGGACGGGAACAAGCGTTCAGCTGCTAATACAGAGTTATATCAATGCACAGACGCAGGCGGCTCTGCTGGCTGCATATGGACGAAGCTGTGCCTGAATGAAACCGAAAGCGACTCGTCTCCAGTAAGGTGAGGTTGTGTTTCATGCTACCAGACCTTGAATGCCTCAGGGGAATGCTAGCCGATGACAGGCAATGTAAAGTCTAGCTGACGGTTCAGTAGCGCATTTCTCCTGATTATACCACGTTTATGTTGTCAAGTGTTCGCAGATATGATTTGCTCTGGTCGGAGGCTACCTTGCACCGATGTGGCGGCGGTGGTGGTGGTGGTGGTTGTTGTTGTTGTTGAACTCGAACAGTACAGTCGTTGTCTGTCTGCTCACCTCCCCTCCCCTCCCCTCCCCTCCCCTCTGTCTCTGTCAAGTCCACATGACAGCAAATTCTCAAAACCTGGTTTACACATTTACAGACTGGAACCGCTGGATAATAGTGGGCGGGAGTCTTAAAGCTGGGGTAGGCAGTTTTCTTTTGGCGTCACTGGGCAAAACTACCATATTAACCATGCAGCATATTGTAATTCAAGTGGTCTGAGAGCAGACCTCTACTTCAGCCCCCCCTCTTGCCTCTGTTTTCAGGCTTCAGAAAATCTATCCCGTGACGGTAGACTTTAGCCAATCACAGGTTATTTCAGAGAGACGGTGTGTTCGTATTGGCTGAGCTACAAGAGCAGATGTGTGTACACGTCCCTTCAGACGGTGAAAACCTGATTCAGTGGAGGAAAATCCTGCCAAAAATCCTGAAATTTGTGATAAATTTCCAACACCTCCTTTGCCTACAGTGGTGTATAGTACAAAACAACACGTCCCGGCTCCACACAGAACTTCAGGCTCATTATGTTCGATGACATGGCGCTCGTAATGACGAGTGGCAAAGAGGCATGACGACAAACGGTGGGGAATAACTTTTGACGGGGAACAGTGTTGTGTATGTGGTGTACTAGCCTCTCTTCCCGCTGCTGGGCGGCGTTACAGCTGCCTCTGAAGCCTGGGGTGCTCTGCGCTTGAGGGGCGTCTTTGAGAAAACAAGTCACGGCGGCAGGGACCACGGTGTAATAATCCAAGCTATCTGTGATGCATTGTTGCAAAAGTTTCTAAACGTGTGTTATTCTTTCTCCAGGCAGCCATCAGTCCCAGCCTGTGCAGTCTATCACGCCTCCAGGTTGGGCCATGAATAAACAACCAAGCAAGGAGAGTCTCAAGGACAAGGTGAAGGGGATCTTTGGGCTGGGACCCCCACGGCCCCCGAGCAAACAGAGCGAAAACAAACCGTCCGAGTTCATCATTACGACTGACATCATCAAGGTGTGCTGAATAGACTGAGCCTATGCATGTTCATACACACTCACACTCACCACGCTTTTCAATGTTTTTCCCCGTCATGTTTTGCATCGTGTCATGGCCTCGATGTTTTTCAGGAGCTCCACCCGGACTGCGGTCTGAGCAACCGTGTTCGCATGATGAACCACGTCTGTGATCTTGCCAAATCGAAAAAGTTTGAGGAGGTGAGTCTGCTCCGGGAGTGGAATTTGTGATACAGCAGTACATGTAATCTGCTGGGTTTTTTTTCTAAATCTGTGTGTGCACATGCGTATGTGTTTTTCAGCATGCAGTGGAGGCGGTATGGAAAGCTGTGGAGGACATGCTGTCTCCAGAGCAACCACCTGAGGCTAGACATGCTGTCCTGCAGCTGCTGAGGGCCATTATACAGGGACAGGTATATAGATACAATACACACACAAGCAAATCCAAAATGTGAATATTGTCGTTTCATAAAGTCATGTTCACTGTTTATGTGAAGGGTGAGCGGCTCGGCCCTCTGAGAGCCTACTTTTTCAAGGTGATCAGAGACTACCAACCATGCAACGAGGACCTCTCTGATAGGCTGGAAGTCTTCAAGGCCTTGACTGAGAATGGGAAAGACATCACGTACCTGGAGGAGGACATAGGTAAAACTCCATGGAAAAATATTAAAGCACTTAAAAAATGACGCTGGGTCATTGTCTGGTTCACCAGCATAATGGTCTTTGGTTATGAATTGCAATGTTAGCATCAGGATTTCTGGATTGGAAATCTAGATTCCAGTGGTGTCAAACACAGAATAAATACAGCGTTTAAACTGACTTGCAAACACTGTTAAAAAGATGGGTCGTATTAGGTTTCATATTAGTTAGTTAGTTATTTGTTTGCTCCCTTCATACTGTATGTCTCTGTTATGTCTCAGTTGGTTGGTTTCAGCTTGTGATCATTGTTCCCTTTTTGTAGACGGACTTTGTGTTGACAGTGACTAATTTTATTTCATACCACTGCAACTTTATTTTGGGCACAGATATGATGATTTTTTTCAATGAAGATGTAAAAAGTAAACTTGCATATTACAGTGCTGATTGTTAACTCTATGTGGCTGACAAATCCCGGTAATTGAGATTCAAGCTAATGTGAGCCACCTTTTTGTAGTAATCAGGATTCGTACAAAGTCTTGAAAGTTTGGAAAATGCTTAATTTTAACTGTTATGTTTTCAAGGTTAGGAATATGCTTGAATTTGAATATATTCCTTGAAAAATTGATTTTCAACATAATCTGGTGTTTCATCTACAGAACTCATGTAAACCAAAAATCTTTTAATATTTGAAATGAAACAATCCTGTTTTGTTCTTTTTTTGTTGTCTCCTGGCTTTTATAGTAACAATTTAGATGTAATGAAAGCTTTGAGAGTCTGGAAATCTTTGGTTTAGGTACCTTGAAATTGCTTGAATTTTACTCTTAAAAAGCTGTACGAACCCTGAGTAATGTTTGTGATTGTAACTTGAATGGTCTTTTACACACACAATATTTTTTTATGTTCTCGCTATTTTCTCCTCTCCTCCAGCACGCTTTGTCCTCCTGTGGATGGACATAGGTCTCACCTCCGACTTCCTCCACGTTCTCGTAAATCTGGTGAAGTTCAACAGCTGCTACCTGGACCAAAATGTCTCCATCATGGTTCAGTAAGTCAGAGATACAGATAGACACACTTTTGTTTTATTTTTTATCCAGAAAATGTTATTAACATGCATCTTTTTGTTTGTTCTGTTGCGCGCTCTGCAGGAAAATCTGTCTCCTGTGCAATAGAACAACGTCTTCAACAGATATTGAGGTAGGTTTTTTTTTTTCTTCTTCATGTTACTTACAGATTCCTGTTAAACTGAAGCAGCTGTAACTGCAGTGTAACGTGTTTTTAAATGTCAGCTGAAGAACAATCAACACATTCTTTGTTCAAACATCTCGTTAGCATTCAACAGTACATGCTGACTTTCCCTGGTCAGAAGTTACTGTTGTTGGTAATAAGACACATTACTGAGCCAATAAGCACCTTAAGTCATTCAGTGGTTCAGTTAGAGGCTCACAGATCTAACAAATTATGTGATAACTTTCATCAAATGTGCAAAATCACTGCTCCAAAGCCAGTATATACAGTAAACCTCCATAATTAGGTCAATGCAATGTAGTGTCTTTTCACCGTCAGGAAAAATAAAACTGTAATAATTTTGGAATAAATTATGAAGAATCTGAAATCAAACATTTCATTCTGCTTAAATTGTGTGGATGCAGTGGGCCTTAGCCTACTTCTCACCATGTATACCGTGTTTGCTGAATGTGTATTTATAAGCACCATGTCACCATAGCAAAGTGAGGCATGGAGGGAAGAAATCTTATTTCATAGCTAAGTGTTTTTCAGATTCTTAAATATGCTTGTTTGTGGGCCTGGGTTGGTTGTTGATATGCAGAGACATACTAAAATCTCTTGTTATCTACAGGATTTGAAACATGCTAGATGCACAATTGCCAAGATTAGAGAACAGTTTACCTATGTGAAGCTTGCAGATGCATTGCTGTGTTTTATAACTGGTGACAGAATGCCAGACTCATATAGTGCTAAGGTGGAATTCCTTAAACATTTAGCCATGTGGTATAAAAAACAGAAAAACATCAAAGTTTTCTTTGTAAAGGTGAGTGTGTGTGAGACTTAATTTTAAACAATCAAATGGCTGTCTGGTGTAAGAGGTTTATAATTAACTGTACTTTTCTCTTGTTATGACCTTGAAAAACGCATATGGTTTTATTGTAAACAAACGATTTATGAAACATCATCAATATCCATGAACTACATAATTCACACTGCCAATCTAGCGAGACTTGCTCTAATCTTGAATTTACTAACCTTTTTTTAACATTGTATGGTTGATTCTTCAAAGCACTATGTAAAAATAATTAACGCAGTTGGCTTGTATTCAACACCAGTCGCAGCTGAAGTTGGACTGCAGGCTATGTTTGATGCTGATCTACTGCCGTATGTACTAATTGCGTGCGTGCGTACGTGCTTGCGTGTGTGTAATGTGTGTGTGATGTGTCCAGGTGGCACTACAGGTACTGGATGCAGTGGTGTGCTACAACTGCCTGCCCTCAGACTCTCTCACTGTCTTCATCATCACACTCTGTCGTACTGTCAACGTCAAGGAGTTCTGTGAATCCTGCTGGAAGGTGAGAGAAAACACACACACACACACACACACACACACACACACACACACACACACACACACACACACACACACTTTTTCTTTTATCCAAAGGCTCTGATGTGAAAGGGCATAATTCATAACCGCCTCCTCTGTTGTTTGTGTTTTTCCGTTGTTGTGCTGCTCTCTGCCTCTGCAGCTGATGAGGAAGGTGTTGGGGACTCACCTTGGCCACAGTGCCATTTACACCATGTGCCGCATAATGGAGGAGAGGTAATGTACCTGGTTTGAGCAGTTTAAGCATATTTCTAAGCTTGTGGTGCATCACTAAACATATATTCTTGTGATGGGGGTATGGTTCTCCTGATATATATGTGTCTAACTACCTGCAACCTCTACCAGGGTGTACATGGAGGATGCACCATTGTTGAGAGGAGCTGTATTCTTTGTTGGAATGGCACTGTGGGGTGCACACAGACTCCCCGCCCTCAAAAACACACCTACACTTGTGCTGCCCTCTTTCTACAAGGTAACACACACACACACACATACTGTACTTACATTCTTTCTGATTATGTTATCTTGGCTGAAATGATCTTATTGCTTAAAGTTACATGTAAACAAAACGAATGCATACTTGACAAAAAAGTCAGGGGAAAATTTTTTTTACATTTTACAACATATTGTCTAAGGCTGCAAATAATGATTATTTTTATTATTGAATAATCTAAAGCTTATTTTCCTAATTAATCAGTTACTCATATGGTCTACATAATGTCACAAAAGAGAGAAAAATGCTCGTCACAATTTCCTGAAGCCCAAGGTGACACACAAGCTTCTTGATTTGTCCCAAATATTTCAGTTTACTATCATAGAAATGAAAAAAAAATACAAAAATGTCAACTTTCAGAGCAAGAAATAATTTATTCTGTCCAAACATCACTCTGTCACTTTGCGCTATGAAACACACATATTTACATGCATGCTGCTGTGCCCAGTACAAACATGTGGCATAGGCTGGATCTCCCTTTGTGTTATTAGTGTAAGTCATGCTTTATCAGTTGTTGACCCGTCCCGAGTTCTGATTTTAAAGAGCTGAGATTGAACAATAATGAGTAAAGATATGTGATAAATTACTAACTAGTAGGTTGTCTGACAAAACAAGACTACTTGATACTATATGAATGTAATAAATCAATTGTGATGACTGTTGCTGTCTGACCTCTGCCACTCAGGCCATGTCGTGTGCCAATGAGGTGGTGTCATATGAAATCGTCCTCTCCATCACCAGACTGATCAAGAAGTACGGCAAAGAGCTGCAGGTGGTCACCTGGGACATCCTGCTGGGAATCATAGAGCGACTTCTGCAGCAGATCCAGGTATACACATACAGGCTGCACACACGTGCACGTGCACGCGCACACACACACACACACACACACACACACACACACACACACACACACACACACACACACACACAGAGAGATTAAAATACCTGTTCTTTTTTGACCAAGTGGCCTGTCTCATCTGTCTTCACAGACAATAGGCAGTGCGGAGTTGAAGGCCATCGTGTATGAGCTGTTGACCACAGTAGAGGAGCTGTATGAGCAGAACGGTTACCACGGCTCCACAGAGAAGTTCTTCAGTCTAGTGGAGAAATGTGCTGACAAGAGACCTGTTAGTGCCGCTGAGTTTCCATCCCTTGGTGTCCTGCTTTGTTTTCATTTGGTCCTCTTACATACCGCTGCTACTTTTCTAATCTTAATCTTGTGTGTGTGTGTGTGTGACACAGGATGCATCAGTGCTGACACTGATCTCGTACAGGGCCCAGTCTATCCAGCCAGCCAAGGACGGCTGGATTCAGAGCCTTCACCGCCTCATGGAGAAATTCTTCAGGTAGGATGCTCCACACAAAGATGATGGTGATGATGCCTCAGTGACCAGGTTCTCTTTGTTAATCATTGCCTTCATACCTTTCTCGTCCCGTCTCTGCTGTGTCGTAATCTTTCCTGCCCCTCTCTGTTATCTTATTGTCCTTCTGAAAGGAACGAGACTCGCAGTGTGATAAGGATCAAAGTGCTTCATATCCTGTCGTTCGTTCTCAGTACCAACCGACAGCTCTACGAGGTCTGTGTGCTCTCTCTCTCTCTCTCTCTCTCACTCTCACTCTCACACTCACACTCACACTCACACACACACACACACACACACACACACACACTTGCATCCTTACTAACTGTCCACTGACACAGACATACATTGTTTTTGTATGTCTGTCCTGTCTGTAACAACTGTTCTCTTTCATAGCATTCGTTTCGTGTCTCACATTGGGGAACGCCTATAGCGTGACCTCATCAGAAGCTCCTATTGCATTCTGCCAGCCAGGATTGGCTGGAACTAAGCACCTCAGTGTCAGGGAGGGTGGAGACCCTCCCCCTATAAAAAGGGTCTGACACTACGCTGCCAGTCATTCAAAAACCTCTTCTCGCTACGAGCAGAAGTTCCAAACCTTCTCTCTGGAGCTAACTGTCTTTCTGTGGCCTAGCTTAACTGTCCATCGACACGAGCCAAACTCGGTCACCGGGCGCTTGGTTCACGGTCTGCTCAGTTATCCGAGAGTGAACGCTCACACTAGCCTGTCACCAAACAGTAGTCTGGGCTGCTAATTGTCGAAAGTAGCAATACTTTTGGCAGCTAGCCAAACTGAGTGGCAACACTCTACGGTAGGAATACTTTACCAAACTAACGTTAGCTTCTTTTGGCTAACAAATCATAGAGTAGCAATACTCCAGCTGTATAATCTGCCTGGAAGTCGCAACACTCCCAGTCGGTTCCTGCTATCCCCTAGCCACACCAGGGTAGCAATAGCACACATACAGCATAGCTTCACAGCTAACAAACCCTGCTAGTGACCATGGCTGCCGCTAATGTGCCCACCACAGCAGATGAGAAATCACAGGCGCGAGCCTGCCCTTGCGGGAATAAAATTTCGAGCTGGGATACTCACCAGATGTGTGTGATGTGTCTTGGCCTGAAACACGCCCAAGCCGCCTTTGAGTCCATGGAGGGGTGCACACACTGTGGCCGGTTCTCCCTCAAAGTGCTCCGTTGCCGTCTGGCTCGTCAGACGAATTTGTCCGGCGGCGACCCAATTATGACTTCTGGCGCAGCAGCGGCTCTGGAGCCAATGGATCTTGTTCAGACCATGGCTGCCGACGCTGAAGCTGGACCGAGCTGGGGGGATCAGCTCGACTTCTGTGACCCGCTGTCTCAGGAATCGACCGGACCCGGCCTCGCGGCAGGTCCGCTGGATTATCTGGTTGGTGCAGCGGATGATGACTCGGACGGTGGGTCGGAACTCCTCATGACCGACGAGGATGAAGACGACGACTCTTCACTGGCACTGTCTGGCCGGGTTGCAAAACCCCAACCCTGAATGGCGGCTCCGGCGGGAACCGAGGACTCGTCTTCCCCCATATTGGACTTGGACTTGCAGGACGTGTGCAAACGCGTGGCTGCTAAGCTCAACATCCAATGGCCTGAAGTTCATGCCGAGGTGTCGCGGTCTCGCTATGACGGGAAAAAGCTGCCCAAAGTAAAGAGGACGGGAAAACAACTCCTGCCCATTTTCCCGGAATTACTGGAGGAATTTGCTCTCTCTTGGCGCAACATGCCTTACAGAGAGAAGCATCCTGTGGCAGGCAGCTCCATGCTTGACTGTGAGGGGATGGAGAGCCACGGTTTCCGCAGCATCCCCCCGGTGGAGCCCGTGGTGGCAGCCCACCTCCACCCGAAAACCTCCCTGTCATCACCGGGGCCTACACTCCCGTCCAAAGCGGACCGTTTTCAATCCAGCCTGACAGATAAGGCATACAAGGCAGCTGCACTGTCGGTCCGGGCACTCAATGCCACATCTCTCCTGATGGCATACCAAGCCGAGCTGGAGGAGGAGATGACGGCTTCGCCTGATCCCGCGTTATGGGACGAGGTGTCACCGACCACTGCCTCCACCTGCACAAGGTGGCGATCCAGTCACAGGGCAGGGCCATGGGGTTGATGGTCCTGCAGGAGAGAGCCCGTTGGCTGAATCTCACCACCCTGTCGTCCAAGGAGAAGGAGGACCTCCTCGACACCCCCATAACACCCCAGGGTCTCTTCGGTACGGCAGTCACGTCGATGCAAAAGAGATGTGAGGAGAGAAAGAGGGAGGATGAAGCTCTGAAGCTGTGTCTGCCGAGAAGGGCGCCCTCTGCCACCCCTCCGGCCCATCGCCAATCCTTCGCCCAAGCGGTGGCGCGGCCACCTCCCACTTTCAGAATACCCAGGCTGCCCAAGCCTCAGGCAGCCCCTCAAGCCCCGCTGAGAGCATCGGCTCCAAAGGGCCCGTGGCCGAAAAAGTCTTTCCCTCAGGAAGGGATGCGGTCTGACCAACCACCCCCTACCTCCTCTCATGTGGTAAGGAGGAAGAAGCGGCTGGCCTGATAGCCTCCCTGGCTGTGGTGAGCGAGGCGGCTCTGCCTCCCCCTCCGGCTTCGCTCGTTCCAGCGGCCCCGTTCACGAGCAGGTTCACAGAGCTCAGTTCTGTTCGACGCACGGACGACGGGATGTTCGACCCGGTCCAGCGCCCCGTGAAGAGAAGCAGAAACAGTGTTCAGCGGGCGGAAACCCTCAGTGGTTCCGAAGCATGTCTCATAAGCACTTCTCACTGTTACACAGAATTAAAGTTATCCCAACTGTCGCATCCAGGCAACGTGCAGAGGGCGCAGTTAATAACGATGAAAAACAAAATAAAACCTCTGTTGCAAAACATCTTGGTCACTCATTTCCCAGAAGGAGTGACACCTCACTCGGACATAGACAACCCTGCCGTGAGTTTCACGACTCGCGCAGGCGCAGTACGGAGCGAGCGGTACTGCGCTCCTATGCCACGAGAGGGAGCTCACACTCTATGTGTGACAGACTGGCCAGTCAGTCCCCTGTCTCTGAGAACAGCGAGCTGGTCAGAATGCACAAACTCACACAAAATATCTCAGATTTGCTTTCCAAGGGACGAGTTACGAGTATCTAGTCCTCCCCTTTGGTCTCTCCCTAAGCCTGAGAGTGTTTGTGAAGTGCACCAAGGCGGCCGTAGGGCCGCTCCGGATGCGAGGTGTCAGAGTAGCCACGTACATCGACGACTGGCTCATTGCGGCATCCTCCCGCCAGGGGGCGGCAAATCACACACGGTTACTCACGGAGCACTTGGTGGATCTAGGCTTCAAAATAAACCTAGAAAAGAGTGTTCTTCTTCCTTGTCAGACCATCTCCTTCATAGGTCTGTTTATAGACTCGGCTCAGGCCAGAATGAGGCTGACAGGAGAAAGGTTGCAGGCACTCAGAGACTGTTTAGCCCTTTTTCGCAGGGGGAAATGTGTGTCTCTCAGGCTTTGCCAAAGGTTGTTAGGGCTGATGGCCTCAGCCCTGGTGGTGTTCCAATGGGACGCTTGCACATGAAGGGAATGCAGCGTTGGGTGGCTTCTCACAGGCTAGACCCACGCCGTCATGGCTCTCACAGGGTGAGAGTCTCGGTGGCCTGCACAGCAGCACTAATCCCATGGAGAAGCGTGGGCTTCCTGACTCAGGGAGTGCCTATGGGGGTTATTTTGTGCAGGAAAGTGGTCACAACAGATGCCTCCCTATCAGGCTGGGGGGGAATATTCGAGGGGAGAGCAGTGAATGGGACCTGGGACCTGCGCTCATCTCACATAAATTACCTGGAGTTGTTAGCTGTTCATCTGTCACTGAAACATTTCCTCCCTTTTCTGAGGGGCCACCATGTGTTAGTCCGGTCAGACAACACCACAGTGGTAGCTTATGTCAACAGACAGGGGGGCCTAAGGTCCCTTCAGTTGCACACGCTGGCACACAGACTGATTGTCTGGAGCAGCAAACATTTTCTGTCCCTGAAGGCCACCCATGTGCCGGGGATACTGAACCGGGGGGCAGATTTTCTGTCCAGGGGAAACCCCCTCTATGCAGAATGGAGACTTCACCCAGGCGTGGTGAGTCTGGTTTGGGAGCGTTACGGGCGGCCGTCCGTGGACCTCTTTGCAGCGAGGGAGAATACTCAGTGCCCTCTTTTTTTCTCCCTTCACGATCAGAATGCACCTCTGGGAATAGACGCACTGGCCCACCGGTGGCCTCGTGCTCTTCTGTATGCATTCCCACCGATAGCTCTGATCTCCCCGACCCTTGCCAGGGTGCGGGAGGAGGGCCTGTCGATGATTCTCATAGCTCCTTACTGGCCATCAAAGCACTGGCTGGCAGAGATAACCCAGCTCCTTTACCAGGAACCATGGCCTCTGCCAATACGAAGGGACCTGCTGTCTCAGGTGCGCGGAGAAATATTTCTTCCCCACCCAGAGAGGCTGGCTCTGTGGGCCTGGCCCGTGAGTGGTTCAATCTGAGGACCGTGGGCCTCCCTTTGAGCGTAATTGAGACCATCCAGAATGCTAGGGCCCCCTCGACGAGGTCCCTTTATGAGAGCAAATGGTCAATCTTTGAGAAATGGTGCGCTGACTTACAAGAAGTCCCCTTTCAGTGTTCTGTGGCTGTGATCTTGGCTTTCTTACAAGACATGGTGGACAAAGGGAAGGCTATGGGACAGCATCCCTAGGTCTGCCGCTTCATGAGGGGCGCGCGTCGTAGGCTCCCAGTTTCTAAACCACTGGCCCCATCCTGGGACCTTCCCACTGTATTGGATGCTCTTTCGGCCCCACCTTTTGAACCACTAGAACAGGTGGACATGAAAATGGTGGCTTTAAAGACAGCTTTATTGCTGTCTCTTGCTTCAGCTAAACGTGTGGGGGAGGTTCATGCTTTTTCAGTGCACCGTGAGTGTACAAAGTTCTCTTCGGGGAATGTAAGGGTGACGTTACAACCTAACCCTACCTTTGTGCCTAAGGTGTTAGGGTCATGTTCCCCAGTTGACCTTGTGTCCTTCTATCCCCCGCCGTTCTCCTCAGATGAGCATCGGCGGTTACATATGTTGTGCCCGGTGCGGGCAATGCGCATTTACATGGACAGAACCAAAAGCTATAGGAAAAGTGACCAGCTTTTTGTGTCTTGGGCGAAGAACCACTTGGGAAAGCCAGTCTCAAAGCAGCGGCTGTTTCACTGGATTGTGGGGGCTATTGCTTTAGCTTATAGCTCTAAGGGTTTACAGCCACCAGAGGGGCTGCGTGCACATTCTACCAGGGGTCTCACCACCTCATGGGCCCTTTTCAGAGGGATCTCCATTCAGGAGATTTGCGCTGCAGCAAGTTGGTCCTCGCCGCACACCTTTGCCAGGTTCTACAAGCTGGATGTTACGGCTCCTCCATTGGCCCATTCGGTGCTTAGTGTGGCTAAGGCACAGTGAGGCTCATTTCGGGACAGGTGGTCCCCCGGTAACATCTGCCTAGCAATCCGGGAGTCAGTATTTTCCCAATGTGAGACACGAAACGAATGCTATGAAAGAGAACTTTAGGTTACTTGCGTAACCCCGGTTCTCTGAGTAGCATGAGTGAGTGTCTCACTAGACCACCCTCCTTGCTCATTCGTAGCGAGGAAGAGGTGAGGGTTTTTTGAATGACTGGCAGCGTAGTGTCAGACCCTTTTTTATAGGGGGAGGGTCTCCACCCTCCCTGACACTGACGTGCTTAGTTCCAGCCAATCCTGGCTGGCAGAATGCAATAGGAGCTTCTGATGAGGTCACGCTATAGGCGTTCCCCAATGTGAGACACTCACTCATGCTACTCAGAGAACCGGGGTTACGCAAGTAACCTAACGTTTTGCTGTTGTGCACTGATGTGTGGTGTTTAATGTGTGGATGTTTGTTTTGATGCAGTTTTCTCAGATATATAGGTCATTCAGATAGAACAAGATAAAACTCTCATGTTTTCTTTACTGACTTGTTGCAGGATGAGTTGATTGAAATGGTGGTGATCCCCCAGCTCAGTGGGATAGCTGAAGACCGGGACCTGGCCGTCAGAAAACAGGCCACCCAGCTGCTGGTGGACCTCGCTGAGGGCTGCAACACACACCACTTCACCAGCCTGCTGGACATCATTGAGCGGGTACACATTCAAGCGCACACACACACACACACACACACACACAGATTCTCATGTTGTCTCACTTTTACCTTCATTAAGTCATTTAGTTCTGTCCATTCCAGCCATGATGAGATAATTTCAGTGTTTTTTCTCTGTGTAGGTGGCCAGTCGCTCTCTGGTGTGTTCAGGGCCCCTGGAGGTTCCGGAGAGAGACCCCACAGCAGAGTCTCCTATGGAGGACGTCAGGACTGCTATACTTGGCCTGCTGGAAATCCTGCAGGTACATACGTGCAGATATTGAGGGCTGGATTCACAAAAGTGACATTAAGCTTGATGTTAAGAAGTTATTTCAGAAAAAAAAGATTTTTCATTTTAAAAGGATCTGAAACTTGAATAATCAATATTTTTTTATCCCCTACAAATTGAATTTGTTTTGATATTTACAAACTTCTTAAATTGGCCGTCAACATAGAGAATCAGATATGTCATTTCAGTGATTTTAAATGAGCAAGTTCACACGTATTAATGCAGTCTGCCTGATATGTAAAATCTAAATCCACTTCAATAACCTTCTTTGGATTTAAACGAGGTTCATGCACCACCAAAATTAAAAAAAAAAAACTAGATGGAAACCTCCTATCACATTGATTGATTGGTCTTTTTAAAACACATATAAAAACAACAAGTAAATATAAACTAAAAGTTATTAATATTTTCCGATGCTGTTTTCTGATAAACTATTGAATAATATTAACTTCTCTTAAGTTTTATCTTTTAACCTAATGTGATGAATCTGGTGATAAACATCCATCTTTTTCTGTCCTGGCAGAGCAAGCTTTACAGCCTACCAGCCAGTCATGCTAGTCGTGTGTATGAGTTGCTCATCAGCCACCTGCAGCTTCACTACAAGAACAAGTACTGTTCAGCTATCGCTTCTAATATTAGACTAAAGGTAGGGGGGATTCATTTTTCTCTGCATATGTGTGTATCTCTTACTCCATTTGTAACGTACATGCCTGTTGACTTCTTTTAACTTTCATTCTCTCCTTCAGGTGTTTGACTTCTTCTTGATGATGCGGGTTGACTCTCTTCACCGTCTCGGAGTCCCCAACAAAGACAAAGCCATGAGGTTCAGCCCTTACTGCTACTGTGACACAGGGTCAGGACGCGCGCATGCCATTTTTTTTGCCACAGCTCTTACCTGCATCTGTTTTGCTTTTTATAATCCAGTCAGCGAAATATTAACAGAACTGTTGATTGTGTCTTCTGTTGTTTCAGAGAGCCAGAGAAGCGTGTGAGTGAAAAGAAACCTGCAGGCTCAACATCTCCTCCTGCTGGCAGCCCCGCTCCCCCCACTGCTCCTTCCACTACAACAGCCTCAATACGCTCAGCCTACCTGCCCTACGCACCTGCCTTCACTGTTCTCCTGCAGTGCCTCAAGATGGTATTCACACACACACACACACACACACACACACACACACACACACACACACACACACACAATGATTGTATCCCACACACAGATAAGTTGCATGCACTTTGCACACACCACACAGATGAACTTCTAACAGATGATTACAGTGCTATCTGCTATCTTTAAAGACATGAGCCATGCTTTATTTTTCTCTTGTAGGAGACAGATTGGAAGGTGCTGAAGCTGGTTCTCGACAAGCTGCCATGGATGCTGCAGTACAAAGTGCTGCTGCTCACTTCACCATGCAGCTTGGACCAGCTCTGTTCTACGCTCTGCTGCATGGTAGTTCAAATAAAGACACATGCATACAAATATGTACTTATATACGTCTGCACACATGTGAATGACAAAATGTCACTATATGTTGCTCATTTTTTTGTCTGTGTGCTTGTAGGTGACGGATCGGCTGATCTCGGAGCGCTTGAAGAAGACCCCAGACGGGTTTTCACGCACTGATGTTCAGCTGGCTGTGGTTCCTGTCCTCACAGCAATCACCTCCTACCATAACTACCTGGAGCAGTCAAGACAGGTACAAACAAAAGTCTGTAGAAAGTAATTGTCGTACCGTCTGTGACATCACTAACTGGTTTCTAGGATGTTCTGAAGCTTGCATGCTGGGTTTACTGATCATCTAGTCAGATGTTTGGAGCCAGACGATCCACATTTGGGCAACAACATCCCGTTATCGCTGTTGTCTGTATACCACACACCACATTATTTCTTAGATTTACCAGCCCCTCCACACATACATGGAGGCAGTCATTTTCATGCAAACAGACCATGCAACTGGAGTGACGTGAGTTAATGTCCTTTCTCCTCTACAGAGAGAGCTGGTTCAGTGCCTCGAGACCGGCCTTATTTACCGCTGTGCCAAACAGTGTGTGGTGGCTCTCACAATGTGCACGGTGGAGATGCCTGACATCATGATCAAGCTCCTCCCCGCTCTTATCGTCAAGCTCACCCACATCTCCGCAACCGTTGCCATGGCATCTCCTATGCTCGAGTTTCTCTCCAGTGAGCACCAAAAGCTTTTCTAAAAAAACTTCTTCATTCTTCTCTTAAAATGTTTTGTACTATTGTTGAATGTTCAAGGTCAGTTAGTCCCATCAACGTTTTCTGTCACAGAGGGAGCACAAAATAAGAGTGTTTGGTTGATGTGTTCTTTCTTTGATTCTGTTTTTAATAGCTCTGGTACGCCTGCCCCATCTGTATGCCAACTTTGTAGCTGAGCAGTATGTCAGTGTGTTTGCCATCTCTCTGCCCTACACTAACCCTTCCAAGTAAGTGCTCACCAACACACGGAACACGTGTATTATCAGACGCACAGACACACGCTGACCTGTTTGTTTCTTCCATTACCATCAGGTTCAACCAGTACATCGTGTCCCTGGCCCACCATGTGATCGCCATGTGGTTCATACGCTGCAGACTCCCCTTCCGCAAGGACTTTGTTCAGTACATCACAAAGGTGTGTGCTGGTTTGTCTTCTTACCTTTATTCATTTTTTTATGACTTGCAATTTTTATTTTGAAATATATAATCAGCAATGTAAATCAGAGAAGAAAAAAATGCCTATATCCAAACTCACAACTTCCCCAATTTCTCATTCCCACACAAACAATACACATACAGTACAGTACATACAGAGAAATGAGAAGAGAAATTCTACAATACTGAGGGAAGGTATAAAAGCATAACTCCCCCATTGAAATTAATGTGCTTCACCTCATCCTTTTGCTTACATATTTATAAAAGAAAGTTTCACACTTTCTTTTCTCTCCTAACCCTCTCACCCAATCCTGTAAAGGATGGACTCCATCTTTTAGTTCCTGAGAGTGATTTGTAATCCAGTCATTATCAGATAATACCATAAAGGAATAGTTTGACATTTTGGTGAATACGCCTTTTGCTTACATGGAAGGATAGATATCACTCTCATGCTTGTGTGTTAAATGTGAAGCTGGAGGCAGCAGGCATTTCGCTTAGCTTAGCATAAAGACTGGAAGCAGGGAAAAACAACTGACCCTGAGGTTTCCAGGCAACTAGCAGAGACTTCAAAAAGTCACTGTGCCCGGCTAAGAAATAGTCTGGCACATAATCCCCCGTAAAACCACAGCCTGTTGTTTTTACACTTCATATTTTTATGAATTAAACAAATGAGATATAACATGTTAATTAGTGAGCTTTAGTGGTGCTAGTAGGTGGATTTTGTTACCTTTGGACAGAGCCAGGCTAATTGTTTCTCCCAATCTTTATGCTAAGCTAAGCTAAGTGTCCCCTGGCAGTAGCTTCATATTTAATGGACAGACATAAGAGTGGCTGATCGAATTAGCGTATTTCCCAAAATGTCAAACTGTTCCTTTAAACCCTCTATAACCTAGTCTACATAACCTACTGGGGTCCAGTAGTAACAATGTAAAATTTAAATGATATGAGCCTGACCCTTGAATCTTTTGAAATTATTTGGGAATTGCTGCAGACCCTGTATTGACTTTCAATGCATTTCAGTTTTGCATCTCTGTGTCTTCACATACACATCTTTGTCTACGTCTTCAGGGTTTGCGTTCCAACGCCCTGCTGCCATTCGATGACGGTCACGAGCAAAGTTCATTTCGTGCCCGAAGCACCAGCCTCAATGAAAGGCCCAAGAGGTAAAGCATACGTACACACACAGCTGCAAGTGCTGATGTACCAACCAGCAACACCACACACTGACCCTGTGGCTGTTGTTGTGTAAGAGGGTTGGGGTAGCCAAGGTAACAGGGGACTCAGCATGACTGGTACTGTGGCGTGATGGTTGCAATGACTCCTCTCGGGTTGCCATGGTGATCATTAGTTCATTTTATTTATTGTTTATGCTTTTTACATTTTGAAGTTTGTTCTTTTTCTGCCACAATTTGTTTTTTTTATTCAAAATTCACTTCTCATATTAATGACATACAGGGGGTGGACAAAATAATGTGAACACCTGTATAATATAATGTAATCTAAGGCCATAGCCCTGCAGTTGATTGTAAATATTTGTTGACACTCTGTTAGAGAGGTTTTGATTCAACTCTGTGGATAATAATAAGTAACTGAAGCTCTTGTGTGTGTTGTTGTATTAGTGGATTGTATTATTTTGTCCAGGTGTTTGTGTTACTGTGTCCACCACCATATAGAAGTACATACATGGCGATGGCATGAGGAAAGGCCTATAGCGTTTGCTTTCTCCTGCCATCACATCTTGCCATCTAACTGTTTACAACCATAGTAAATACAGACTTCACATGTACACAAAGAGAAATACACAGTCTTTCACACAGAGGTGTAAGGAAGCTTGTCTCAGCAAGGCGTCATTCTCATCTGTACATGGTGTAATGTTGTTTGTCGGTTGTCCGTGTCTCAATCGTCCTAACAACCTACAATAAAAACATCCAAAGTAAGTCATTACAGTAATCACAAAGGTTTAACCAGCTGAGACTCAGCAGACTAACAGGACTGTGTCTGTACCACTCCTTAACAGATGTTGGCTGTGATGCACAGTTTTGTCGCCAACTAAAAAACAGTTGTTTGGGTGTTTCAGAGTGGACAGAGAGCTCTACTAAAATCACCTGGAGACACTAGTGTGGTAGTGTTAAAAAAAAAAAAAAAATTAGACGGCTTAGTGTAGATGTAGTCTTAATCTCCTAGTTAAACCAATATTTCCAAAACAACTACAAAAAGCAACCAATATTGTTTGAGACCACACTTCACTCTCTGGATGGGCCGTTCCCTAAAGAATCGATTACACTGCTTTCCCTTTTTATTTTTTGACTTTTTTTTGCCCAGAAATTCATTGCAGCTTTTTATCAAATCCCTTCTCCTCCTCCGTTGTGCAGTCACACCTACACCCACACCTACTGGTTTATTTAAAAAAACCTCATAACGCCCTTGCTGCCATTGCAATCGAGCACACTCCCTGAACCAGCTTCTCATAGTGATACATAGTGCCTCTGCTAACATCAGTTTCTACTGATCCTCCATATTAACTCACTTTCAGTGTTCCATATTGTGTTATCATTCATCCAGTGATCCATCCTGTCCTTGTGCTGCTCATTCATTGCCTGCTGCTGGGTTGAAGTGCTGCATGTTAGATTTCATTATGAATAATTTTCAAGTAGATTTTTTTTTTCTTATTTAGCCTCTTCTCACAAATGCAACAGTCCTTTTTTATAAGATGAGGTTATGGGAAACTTTAAAATTAAAATGAAAAGCCTCAATTTACCTTTTACATCTATTGAAGTACCAGTAAGTACAATAATTATTCTTTTCTAGTCCTTAATTGGCTCCCTCAGAGTATTTAGTCCAGACTTGCTGTGCTCCAACCCTCAGGTTTAACCCAGCATTTCATTTTCAGTTGGATGAGTTGTTTATCTTGTGTTTTAACTTCCATTATGTCAGGCCTGTGCTGAGTCCATCCCTACTGTTTTACTTCTCCTGTAATAGTCCTTGGCTTCACTCTGTACCTGCTGTGTGAAAAAATGTTTATTTTGTTGCTCTCCTGAATACTTTCTGTGTGTATTTTCTTTTCTGAGTAGCAGAAGCTGTTTTACCCTCTGCTGTAGCTTGTCTGTTTTTCCTTTTAGTCGATGTTTATCCTTTTTTTTATCCTCTTTTTCTTACTCCGCTCTCCTGTAATCTGATTCATAGTGTTCACTGCTGTTAATTTTCACCTTGTTTTGTTTTTCTTTCAATTCTTCATTTGACCCCTCCCCCTGCCTGATGCGGTTGGGTGCTGCGTTGTGGTTGTGGTTTTGGGGGGTGGTCGGGTCATCCTGGATCCTTCCCACATTGCTGCTGGCCCCTCCCTTCTCCTGTGACCTCTGCTCTTTAACCTTTGTGCCCCCCCCCCGTGGCTTGCGCCCTTTTGTCACCTGCTCATGTTGCTCTGGTGCTCGGGCAATGGTTCCTGCTGTCTCCTGGTGTACCTCCACACACCACACTCTCCCCCCACACTCCCAAACCACCGCCACCCTCACGATGACCTACCCCATTACTGCCCACCGCCACCATATCGCCAACCCGGGCCCGTTTCCCTCGCCTTTCGCCATGGGTACTCATCACTGCCCAGTCTGCGGGCAGCAAAAGTGGCGAAGGCGGCAGCAGCAGTAGCCAATAGCAGCAGCTCTCCAGTTAAAGAGCTGAGGGACCTGTCAGCCATGGACGCTTTCCGCTCCCGCAGCATCAGTGTCTCCGAACATGCGGTTCGCAGGTTAGAGAAGAGCCTTCTGGGTAACCAAACAAAAAACAACAACCCAAACACTTGTTGCTTCCTCCATGGGATGGTTGATGGGGTCTAGGGGTCATTGTCATGCGGGTCTGTTGGGCGGGCGTTGGGTGGTTTGTTGCCAGGGAAACCTGGAGCGGGTGGTGCATGCTGGTGGAAAGTCTGTGTGTCGACCTTTTAGGTTTGTTTTGGGCTGCGATCATACACGTGCTGTTTTAGATTTTGTTTTTATGATTTGCTTTTGCATGCAGTGTTTTCAGAAGACATCGGAAGACATTTGATGTTGTTTAATTTTGCTCTAACACAGATTTTGCTTTTAATTTAATTTTAATTTGTCTGTGGTTTGAGTTTTTTTTGTTTGTTTTGCTGGGTGTATTGTTGACTGGTTTTGATTGGCCTAACATCAAATGAATGGCAGGAGGGACTGGTGCAAAGCATGTGTATCCAAAGAGATGGGATCTTATCCTGACTGACAACAGCTGCAACCTACAACTCTACCTCCCTTTTCCTGGTGGGAGGGCACTGCTTCCTCTGCCAGTGACAGGGACAACAGCTTTGTTTGCTTGCTTGACATATTTTTCTTTTACTCCACTCACAAACATATACTGTGCTGCTATGACCATGGCAATCTCCTAGTGTGGGATTTTAGGACTAGCTGGGCTGATGTGAACTTTTAAATGTGTGATCACAGACTCAAATAATTTGTATCCACACACATATACACACAAACACCTGACTTCATACCTCTCTGCTTGGCTGCTCAAGTGACTGACAGATTTATGATCTAACACTGCAGTTGTCAGATGTGGCTGCAGTGCCACTATATTGAATGTCATACTCCTTCTGCCCAACAGATGGCAGTAAAAGCCCAGTACTTTAATGTTTCAAACTACTTTATTTGTATTTAATTTCAGAGTGAAACATGGAACTTTATCAAACTAAACAACTGCAGTATAGATCTGTTTAACCTGCTTCAACTGCTAAGTGGCTGCAAATCTGCTATTTTCTCAAACAGTTTGTCTCTTGAATGGTAACACCAGAGTGACCGATTGAAGCCTGTTTGCTGGTGGACATTTGTTTCACTTCAGACAACATAACCATGTTTTCAGTTTTTAGACTTTTAGGTGACATTTCTTTCCTAAACTAAACTCTATGTGGTATCGAGAAATGACCCTAAACACATTTTGTTTTATTCTTTGTGTTTAGCTGAGCTCGTGTTGTGCCGCTCATACATCCAGACTGACAGTTGTACTCTATCTGCAATAAAAAGCAAAGCACTGAATTCTTGCCATAATATTCAGCTTTATTTGAATTGTCTAAATTCAATGAAATAAAGCACAATAGATGGCAATGTGATAAATAACATTAGAAAGCAGTGAACACTGTACACAGTTTCAGTCGTGAGCGTTTCATGGTCATGTTGTTTGGAGTACGTGTCCACTAGACATTGAAATGAAAAATGAATCATTGTCAGTGGAAGAACGGTAAGTATAAAATGTGTGGAATAGTTGTTTAGTCACACGCTGGGACTTGGTCTGAGTGAGAGATTTCTCCTTGTTCCTTCTGACAGAACTAATGAATCTGCACAGCTATATTTTATATCTATCCTTAAACCTCTCGGATTTTTTTACTGTGTGCATATATTTCCATTTTTAAGTCATTTTCGTTTGCATTTGGGAACATACCTGACTTGGATTTTTTTTATTGAGGATGTAACCTTGTAGATGTATGAAACCTTGACAATATTCATCATTCTCAGTTGAGACTGATTCCTGTTAGCCAGCCCTCCCTCAACTATTATAGTGTTGTTATGTAAACTGGAGATAGTTACAGGGCTGAAAAGCTATAACAGTTTACCATGATAGATCCACGAAGGACAGATGTTCCTCTTGCATCATATTCTGTCTTTATTCTTTACAGTTTCTTTGTTTTTCTTCATGGTTCTGTCAGGATGAAGCATGAATACAATCTGCCTGCCTTGTATACGCCCCACTGTGATGCACAAAGCCATCACAGTGGGGTACAGAGTGTTGTAAATCGCTCATTTTGAGTGTGTTTACTTCTGAGCAGCGAGCCAGCGTGGCCTTCATTTTGACTGAATTCCCTCTCAGTATTTTTTCAGCCCTGATTGAGACTGATAACTGTAAATGTGCCTTAACCTGATTTGCCTTTGGAGCAGGCAGTAATGGTTGTTGTGGATACAGAGAGGTGCTGCTCACTCTACAATCAATACTAATAAAGAGATTTGGCTGCAGCGGAGACATTAGCGCACAGTTAAACACATTCACTCACATACATCTTGAGCTTTGCAGTGGCTTACTTAGCATCAAAACATGTTGCACCATAGATCCCTTCAGCCTCCTATGCTGAGCTTATTTACATTTATGGAAGCACAGCTGATGAGGCCACTTATACCATTTCCCAGCATGTGTCTGTGTTTTAAATGATCTGTTGGTGCATTTGCTTATATACACACACACAAATGGATGCATGTGTGCGTATAAATGCTTGCGTTGCATGTGATATAGACAGAATCGTGAACATTGGTGTGTTTGTGTCTGAATATCGGAGCTTGCATGTCTGTGTGTGTGTGCACTGATTACATGTTAAAATATATCTGGAGCCTGTGTGCCTCCCTCTTCCTCCTCTGCCCTTCTCGCTGTTGTTTAACTTTCCCCCCTCTCCTCCTGTAGGATGCACACCTCAACCACCACCTGCAGTCTGGGCTCCGCTGATGAAAACGCGGTGACTCAGGCAGACGAGGGGCTGAAGACTGTCCACCTGGAGCTCACGGAGACCTGTCTGGACATGATGGCACGCTATGTGTTTTCGAACTTCTCCGCCCTGCCCAAGAGGTTGGCACAGACTTTTTTGGACGTTTTTTTTATCAGTGTGTTTGTATGGTGGTTGGCACTACACATTGGAAAAGTTTTGCAAAAAGAATAGAGAGAGGCTGTAGCAGTTATGATTTTATCCTATTAGGTCTCCCATCGCAGAGTTCCTTTTGGCGGGGGGTCGCAGTATGACCTGGCTGGTAGGAAACAAGCTGGTGACCATAACAACCAGTGGAGGCGTCCGAACACAAGCGCTGCTGGGTCTGGACATGGCTGAACGACTGGGAGGAGGAGGGGAAATGACGAGGTGAAGCACACACAGAAAATTACAAAAAAATCCTTAAATTTTTTGCCTCGCTAGCAGTGTGACTCTATGAAAATTCTAATGACTTTGTGATTCCCTGTCATCATCAGGTCAACATTTCAATTTTTCCAACACTGGTTTATGATTAAATACCTTCAAAACTAATGACATTCCCATTAGCCCCTGCTGTATTTAGTATTTAGTGCTAATTAGCAAATGTTCGCATGCTCACAAGCTAAACTAAGATTGTAAACATTATACCTGCTAAACATCAACATGTTAGCAATGTAATTGTGAGAATGTTAGCATGCTGACGTTAGCATTTAGCTCAGCCTCACAGCTGCTGCCGTGAGTGTGGACTCTTAGTCTTGTTAGCTGCTTTGTAATCATGTGTCTTTCCTGGTCCTGTAGGTCGGATCCATCGCTACACACGCGAATGACCAAAGAGGCTCCAGCCAAACTGGAGTCCCAGTCAAGTCAGCAGCACAACAGAGCCACACGCATACGGGTCCGCTCAATGTCAGGTAATAACACTTGGCCTCAGGACGTAGAGCATCCCATGATGCACCAGCTTCTCTCTCATTATTTTAGACGACAGCTATGATTTTGGTATTGAAGAGAACTTTCTAATGTTTGTGGGACAATACTCAATAAAGTCTGAGACTGTGGGCCTCCTCTCAGACAAAGTTTGGAAAAAGGCACCCCCTCACTCCCCTTTAGTTTATTTGCTTAGTTTCGCTCAAGTAATATTTCAGTTTGACATAACTTCAGACTACACCAAATACATAAAGAAAGGTCAGTCCTAAGGCATTTATTAGTTTCTGACTCTGGGAAAAACGGTAAACAGAAAAACAGTAAAATTCCCAAAAACTACTGTATCTCTGAACTATCTCTTTAACCAAATCACACACGTTTAGGATATTCTATGTGATCTCTTCTATGTGATAACTACTAGAGAACATACAGCAGCACAATACAGTCCCACATAGGGATGTAAAGCAATAGTTGTGGTAATGGTATTGATGATAACACCAACAAAAATAATACTAAGAGCAATATTATAATAGTAATACTAATAATAAGAGCAATAACAGTAATAGCAGCAGCAGGTGGCCACAACCAGAGAGAGAGAGAGAGAGAGAGAGAGAGAGAGAGAGAGAGAGAGAGAGAGAGAGAGAGAGAGAGAGAGAGAGAGAGAGAGAGAGAGAGAGAGAGAGGAATGGAATGGATGGAGGAAAGAAAGGAGCAACTGGAAGGGGGCTCAGGGGTCACCTGAGTCAGCCCAACTTTAAGCTTTATCAAAGAGGAAAGTCTTAAGCCTACTCTTAAATGTGAGGAGGTTGTCCGCCTCCCGTAAACAAACTGGGGAACCCTGGAACCCTGCATTCTGGGAGCGCAGTGCTCTAGTGGGGTAATAGGGTACTATGAGCTCTTTCAGATATGATGGTGCCTGACCATTTAGGGCTTTGAAGGTTAGGAGAAGGATTTTAAATTCTATTCTGGATTTTATAGGGAGCCAGTGTAGAGAAGCTAATATTGGAGAAATATGTTCTCTTTTTCTGGTTCTTGTCAGTAAACGTGCTGCAGCATTCTGAATCAGCTGGAGAGTCTTAAGGGATTTATTGGGGCAGCCTGATAATAGAGAGTTGCAATAATCCAGCCTAGACGTAACAAATGCATGGACTAGTTTTTCTGCATCTTTTTGAGACAGGATGTGCCTGATTTTTGCAATGTTACGTAAATGAAAAAAGGCAGTTCTTGAAGCTTGTTTTATTTGGGAGTTAAAGGACATATCCTGATCAAAGATAACTCCAAGATTCCTTATGGTTTCGCTGGAGGCCAGGGCAATGCCATCTAGAGAAACTATATCTTTAGATAATGTGTTTCGAAGGTGTTCGGGGCCAAGTACAATAACTTCGGTTTTGTCTGAGTTTAACATCAGAAATTGCAGGTCATCCAGGTTTTTATGTCCTTAAGGCATGCTTGAAGTTTAGCTAATTGATTGGTTTCATCTGGCTTGATCGATAAATATAATTGGGTATCATCTGCATAACAATGAAAATTTATGGAGTGCTTCCTAATAATATTGCCTAAAGGAAGCTTATATAAGGTAAATAGAATTGGTCCAAGCACAGAACCTTGTGGAACTCCGTGACTAACTTTGGCGTGCATAGAGGATTCATCATTAACGTGTACAAACTGATATCGATCTGATAAATAGGATTTAAACCTTAGCTTAATTGCAGTACCTTAGTGCAG